>VYZR01016843.1:29263-49355 GCA_013400675.1 Oxylabes madagascariensis
CAAAAAAAAAAAAAAAAAAAAAAAAAAAAAAAAAAAAAAAAAAAAAAAAAAAAAAGCCCACACCACAACGTCCATCTTCAAAAAATGTAGAAAAAGAAAGGCAATGCCAGAATTCAGGATTTTTCAAATACCTGGCAGTAGTTGTGGCAGGTCAGAACAGTGGCACTGGGGAAGTTCTGCTCGAAGGACTACAAGTGGAATATCTGGGGATATTTATAATAGTTATAAATACCAAAAATAATGATATTTGTGGTTAGTGGAGGGACAAGCAGGAGGATGAAGCCACCTACTCAATATCTTACAATTTTGTGCAGCAAAAAGTGGGGCAATTAAGAGGAACAGCTGAAAATCTTGGTGCAAAGTCTTGGATTGAAACTGCAAGTTAATAAGCATAGCAGGCACTTGTTCAAGTAATTTACATGACTGGAATATTAATTTGTGAGGGCATAACTTTCCCTGGAAGGGTGGGGAGGGCAGCAGAGAGTGTTTTCTTAAATATCAAGGTGATACAAGGATTGTCCCAAGGCCCAGGTGGGAAAGAAGATGGATGGGTTATAAGCTAGTGGGTGAAAATGACAGGAAAAATCACAGCTTTTGTGCCCTGCTGAAGTGAATGATGCTTTTGTAAACTGATAGAATTGTGTGAAAACACTGGAACCTGGGGAAATGCAGAAGTTTAACTACTCCAGAGGTGAGGTAGGAAACCAGGAAAACAGGAGAAAAATCAGCTTGAAGTTTAAAGCAAAACGAAACAAATGGTCATCAAGAAGTCATTGTTCAAAAAATACACAGAAATGGAAAGATTTTCTGGGGAACAGGTCTGAGATAGCCAGTAGATTTCCCAGCCCCTTTAAAGAAGTATATTAAAGGCAGAACCATAAACTCTGCCAATGTAGAAGCAGGCTAGAAGTGAATGTAGCTAACTCAGGCGTGTTTCAATGGTTTAAAACACAAGAAGAGAGTACAGGAAGTTGGAAACTAGGTCAAACTAAAAAAAAAAAAAAAGAGAAAAGGAAATTGGAAAAAAGGGAAAAAAAAAAAAAAAAAAAAAAAAAAAAAAGGTAGGCCGGGACAAAAAAAAATTTAAATACAACTAGGCATTTCAAAGACATTGTAGAAGAAATCAAGGGAGAAAGTTGTGAACCAATTAATTAAAATATTTATAGTCTTCTAGAAGACAACAAAAAGACAAGCAGGAGCCAAGACGAATTTGTCAAGAGCAGATCATGTCAAAACAAACTGATTTTGTTCCATGACAGAGTTACTGGCATCGGGAGCATCAGGAGGAAGCCGTGGACATGGTACAACTTTGGCTTCAGTGGGTTTGTGTCACTGTGTCACAAAGCTCTTGTGTGCAAGTTAGGGAAACATGAAATTACTAATCAGCTTACTGAAAATGTGTTTGGAGAGCACAGGTGTCACATTATCAAAGTAGAAACAGATTATCAAATGGGATTTCACACTGGGGGTTCTTCTCTAGTCCAATACTGTACAGCAGTTTTTAGCAATGGCTTAGTTAATAGAATACAAAGTGTTTCTCTCCTCTGAAGACAACAGCAAGTGGAGGTCATGTTCAAGGGCAGCGTGATAATTCAAAATTTTGTTGCAAATCAGAAAAACTCTGAAAATCAGGTTGAAATTCAATGAGTAAACTCAAAATTACACCCCGAGGAAGTTCACAGGGTAGGGACAGACTTTGTGCCAGAGCTCTGGAAACCAAAAGTGAAACAAAACTCAAAACCATCAGAGTGCTGTAAGAAGAGGTGGACACTATTCAGGCATACAGATGATAAGGTGTAGAGAAGCACAGCATAAGGCCTCAAATGCCGAAAAGTAGCTGTGAAACTCCTTTCACTGTGTCATTCTGCTTTGGGTTAAACTAATATAATCACAAAGTTCTGTAATAACTGAATAACCCTCTCCAACAGACCAGCAAGTGCTGCAAGTTAAAAACTGAGGAGGTGTGTAGTTATTTTTCCCTACACACAGATTTTGAGGTTTCAATAAATTTACCTAAAAAAACCACAGGAACTTTATTTAATCTGGTTTTATTGGCCCCAGATGAGTGCTGCAGATCTCTACATCTCATTGACTGTGGTACGTGTAGTAATGAATAAAAATGCATGAGCCCCATCCTCTGTCCCACCCTGCAACTCAACCAGTGATCTACAGAAACTTGAGTGGGAAACAGAAACTTTCACATCAGCATCTGCCAGTGTGTGGCAGAATATAAAACATATGGATAGGCTGGAGGGCTGGATGAGGTGCTGAAAAAGATACTCAGGTGCAGTGGACTCACACATGGGCAAAAGCATGTTTGTTGTTGGGAAAATGTGATTTTTAATATTTGGTATTTGTGGTACTTTACTGAGTTTCAGCATTAAAATGCATTTAATCACTGGTGCCTACCAAGCAACATATGAGTGAGATTATTTGTGCAGAGGCACTTCCCACGAATATTTAGTCTTGCTGCCTTTCTGGAGCCAGGTACCAGCTAAAGTTGATAATCCTGCAAGTTTTTTCTGTCAGGAGAGAACAGACGCAGGGGCTGTCAGCTCCCACGTGATCCAGTTTATTTACCAAGGGTATGAACAACATGCATGGGGAAAAAAGAAATACTGTTTCTTCACTTGTTTCAAGTATGTGATGCTGTGCCTGGTGCTCCCTTGCTCGCAGCTTCCCTGAGTTTCTACCCATGGCAGGAAAACAGGGATTTCTAATGACACCTCCACCATTCCTGGGCTACAAGAACATCCAGTGTGGCTTTGTTCCATAACCCTGCTCCTCACAGCAGCCCCCATTGTTAAAATTACCTGACTGCTCAACCACAATCGATGATTTTTACAGCTTTTTTACGTTTGCACCCCGTGGAAGATGCCTCTTGAGCCGGTGGGGTTCAGCTGCACTGCAGTGAGCAGGAGCACCATGTACTGCCTGTGTGGAGAAGATCCTCACAACCATTCACAGCAATTTTGGGAAAATCTCTGGGAATTGCGCGGGTCTAGGTGGATTCACCTGCAGTGTTTGCCCCGAGCCAGGCCCAGGCTCCTCTGAAGGGTGAGGAAATGTCCCCTCCAAGGTCCATGGGCTCTGGATCAGCCCCGGGGCTGCTCCTGCGACCTTCCCCTGGCAGTGCTCCCGTTGAAGCCGACGAGATTATTCCCCGGCACAATAGAGCTCACTGTCAGGAAGATTTTAATGATATTCAAACTACGTTTTCCACGTCTTCTGATCACCCCATTATCCCTACTTATGGCTCGTTATCTCCTTTTTCTAGGGACCCAATCCTAACCCCCTTCCCCAAGCCAGCCTTGCCTTGGCTGGGATGAAGGAAGCAGGATCTCAGTGTCACCTTCGCTATTCAGAGGCTGCTGCTACGCCCCCCATGATGTCATCATTCAGGTAAAAAGAAAACATCTCTGTGTTTTTATTTCTGGCTGCAAAGACCACAGCGCTGAGCCTATGGCCATGCTGGAGGAAAATGAAAAGGCCTGCTAGTACAATTCCAAGACATAAAGCAATATGAATTTTTAAATAACATTTGATCCTCTAAAAACATTTTATCATCTTTCCAACTGACGTACATCTTCACAGCTATATAAAAACCTGCAGCAAAATTATTGGAAGTAGTTTTCTTTGATTAAGAACTCAACATTTGTGGTTTAGAATAGCTTTATAATTTGCTGTGGACAAGACAGATAACGTGATACCTCTTCCTCAACAATCATTTATTATGTATAATTTGGCCTTTCTGGATAGTTGGATTGAAATGCATCCTAAATTACCAGAAGTTAAATCCTTTTTTAATACATGCTTAAAAATTATATATCCTATAGAATTATATTAAAGCTTGGGTTTTATTTAGAATCATGACATAACATATCTCCTATGGTTTTGGGACAAGAGTCCTGTTTTTATCTGTAATTTCACAGCACTGGGCATGGAGTGATGGGGATTTTGGGGTAGTACAGTAACACTATATATTGAATATATGTAATTTATAGTAATAAAATAATACCAGGTAAAAGGAAGAGTGTGTGGACAATACACAGCATGTATTGAATAATCCAAAATATATTTCCATCCCCAACATCATGTGCTTGCCCTCTCTGTTCTGAAGAAATGACATTAATTCCTCCAGCATGAACACGTGGGCCTCCCTAGTGAGGACATGATTTTTCCAGTTAGGGCTGTCCCTGATGGCAAGCCACTTTTTTCCCTCTAAATGCTAGATGTCACCATTTTTTAGGACTCCTCAATGATCAGTCATTGCAGGTTTACCTGTGCATTCCCCTTGCTGTCACTTATGCTCATTTCTCAGTACCTGCCCAGACATCACATACATTAAGATCAAAAATGCAAGATGTTGTTGCTGCTCCTTGTCCATCCCCTGGTTTGCCCTGCCCACACTAATGTTATGCTGGATCGTGAAAAATGGAGCTCTGGCTCTCCAGTGACTTCAGAGCTACTCCTTTGATGAGAAAGACCAAGATCACTCTGATGTTTGTGCAGCTATGGAATTGCTGCTCTGAAATTCAGTGTATTCAACAGCCTACAAGCCCATCCAACCTGTTTCAAGACAGGTCCCTCGTGGGACCCAGCAGGGGTTTGTTTATGGGTGAAACCCTACAAATTTCAGTGTGGATGTCAGCCCTCCTTGTGCTGCTCTCATGGGGTCACAGTTGCAGTCCCCTGTTTCAGAGGCCAATCCTGTATTGCCCTTTGACTGCATCTTTTCCACCCCAGTCCCTGGTTATTTCACCTGATCTTTCCTTGACTGACAGTGCAGCTTTTTCAATAAAACAAATTAGACAAATAATCAGCATTTAAGGAGCAGGGCTTGTCCCAGAGTCCAGCACAGAACAAAGAAGGAGAATGGGGGTGAAAATCCCCATTTGGGCTGAGATGTCCCACGTGAGGAGGGCAGAGGTGGCTTGTTCAGCTGGGCTGTTGAGTCATCTCTTAATTAGTTAATTAATTATGGAATCATTATTACGGACACGGAAATCTGTTAACCATTGGGTGACTCTTTGCTATTTATTCCAACCATAGTCTTTTGTGATATACACTAAGAAAGTCTGGTTAGATTCAGGTATGTTTGAAAAACTGCCAGTTTTGCAGTCAGTGTGACATGAGTACTGTTTTTATCTGATGTTGCATGGTTCCACAGAATAAATGCTGGGCTGTCAGCACCTCCTCTTGCCATTAGCCTTCTTTTCCTCATTAATAACTGACCCGGAGCAGTAAGAGCCACCCCTGAGTTCAAGCAAACAAACCAATCTCCTTCCCCAGGCTTTGGGACTGAGCGGAGTGGGCAGAGACATTTCTGCTGGAAACTATTTACAGCTACACAAACAACACCTTTTTACTGCATTTATTTGGTTTTACCCTCTCAGCCATTCCAACCCTAACACAATAACTTAATCCATGCATACCGCAAAACACTGGTAATATCCTGGATCTGGAAAATTAGCCAAAAATCCATGGAAAGATAAGCATAATGGAACACAGATGATTAACATTTACATTTAGCATAACAGATCCCAGCACCAGCATCTCCTCTATATTCTTCCCCATTCAGTCCAGTTTTGTGCATCTCGTGTTGGGTTATATCTGATGAAAGAGCAAAGCTACAGTGAAGAAACAATGCACAAAGAATGTTTGTAATGTAATATGAAAATGGTGTACTGAATTTTAATACACTGTAATTTACCACAGTGATATTTTTTTTTCTGTGAAAAGATAATTTGGTATGAAAATCGTGCTGTACTTAAATAATGTAATTTTGATAATGACAGTAAAATACAATTTCTGTAAGGCAAGTGAATCATAAACTTTTTCTCATTCAAATGAAGTCTGTAATATGTCTGAATGCTGTCACTATTATACATTTTGAAAATAATTCTGCCATGAACTATTATCGAATATTATTATATTTCAAATACATAACAAAAGCTAGTGAAGTCACAATACAAACATGTTGAAATACCATGTTGCATTTATTGGGGAAGTAATGAATCCTGCAGGAGCGAGTCAAACTTTTTCTGCCAGACAATTTTATAACAGTTTTTTTTTTAAGAGCTGAACATTAACAACTCCTTCCCCACATTCAGTTGAAAACCGAAACTGGGGTAGATTTTGACCTTCCAAGGATAAACATGAATTCTTATGGATACTCGAGGTTCCCATTGCTTCTTGCATTGTGTCAGGCTTTGCAAACAGAGGGGTTTGATCTGTTCAGGGTCTGCCCAGAGCGGAATTGCACTATTGGTAAGAATGTACTTTATTGGTGGTGCTCCTCCTCAGACCTTTCCACCGCAGCTCGTGGAGGAAGCGCCACTTCTGAGAGGTCTCAGAGGAATTTGGACACACGGAGTGGTCAGAACTGAAGAAGGAATTCCAGCAATTTCTGCAAGTCGGCTCAGTTAGGGTTTTAACATCTAACACTCCGGCTTTCCTTTCCACGCCGGGCGGCCTCCTCCTGGCCCTCGCCGGAGACCCGCACGGTGCCTCCCGGGGAAGGCGGCTCCGGAGAGGCTCCGGTGAGTGCGAGGTGTGGGGCTGCTGTCCCCGCGGCTGCCCAGAGCCAGGGCGCCGGGTGAGGCTGCTCCGGGTGAGGCTGCTCCGGGTGAGGCTGCTCCTGTCTCAGCCAAGGAGGTCTCGGGTGGGTGACGCCTTGGTTGTGCCCTCTTTGATCCGCGCCCACCTCCCACCCCTGCTCCGCACCCCCAGCCCTGCCCCAGGCACGCCATCCCCTGCCCAAGGCTGCTGGAGACCCCGGGCATCCTCTGCTGTTTCCTCGAGTGTCTGCTGGAAATGGAATATATAAAAATGTTCCCTTCTGCTGCTCTATTTCGCTCCCAACGATATGTTTGGTATCCTGTAAAATCTACTCCTTACCAAAAATACGTCGTCCTGGAAGCCAATTGAGGAGGGCGTTGTCAGCCCGCCCGTAATGCCTTTGCAATTGTGTGAGGTGTGAAATTCTCTCGACTGTTCTCACTGGAAGATTTGGAAGGGTGGGAGATTAAAAAAATGGTTTTATTTCTGCCAAGAGAACAAGGAGAAGCAAAGATGTTAGATCTCATCTCTGGGACAAGGATGGAGGAGTTGTGGTTCCAAAAGACATCCTCAGGAGAAAAAGGAAAGGAACTAGGACAAATATTTTCTTTCTTTTCTCATCCTATATGTGTTGCAGACAGTAATGGTTTGTTGCACCGAAAACTAAAACAAATAGTTGATTGAGCTAAACTAGAATTTGAAGTAAAAAAAAAAAAAACATGCAGAGTGTCCCTGGTACAAACAGCATAAAACAGGTATTGCTCTAACTCGTGAGAAAAACCAGAAACAACTTTTTTTTTTGTGTGGGACAAAAGCACCTTTTTAAGATTTTTTTTTTTTTTAAGTGGACTTAAGATAATTTTACTCTCTATTGGAAAATTACGATACATTCATAAAGGTAGGCATTGAATGTCACTGAGGCGTGGGATCCACGATGAAATATCTGCCCTGGTGGTTTCTGGCCTCTCAGTCATTTCCTGAGCGTGGCACTAGGAGGCAATCTGCCATTGGAGGTGTCCTCCCTCACACACCACAGCCGGGGAAAATAGAGACTTCTGGCACCAACAGGTGCTTCTCATGACGAGTTCTTTGTGTGCCCTCCCATCCATCCCTTCACCGTCTTACATGAACCACTATAAAATGGCAGACTGGCAATGAAAAACACCTTCCTGACGCTCCAGCCATACATTTACCCAATAACTCCAATTTCTGATATGGTGAAGTTTAGGCGTAGGGCTCCCATAGCCAACCTGCCTGAGTGGACACAAGATGTGTTTCAGGTACACCCAGGAGCAAGCCAGCTCCGGTAACCTGCACAAGGAATACTTGTGCGCCTCTCTCAACTGTGGGCATCTCTGGGGGAGAAAGCAGCCAAAAATGGGCTGGGGTTGAAAACTGATAGTTTGGGTGCAGGTACAAAGGGCAAGATTCATGCTTGACTTTGTTGCTTTGTGTCCTTTCACTTTTATAAACATTCTTCTGCTGTTGTTTGGGAGAAAATGTACTTTTACATACTTCTATATACTTTTATTAATTCTGTAAAGACCAGTATTTGGAAGTTCTGAAAAACTGAGGCAGAGCTAGAAATGTGTTTCTAAAAACGTTCCCACAAGTGTTTACTAAGACAGAAAGTTGAATTTGACTTGGCTACATTTGCGTTCCTTTTGTTTACTTTGCGTGACTATTTCAGCTAATAGGTTTACAGTTGGGATTGTTTACAGAAACTGCACAATTTAAGCAAATAATTCAAAAATTTCACGTGTATTGTGGACTGTCAGACGCAAATGTTCTCACTAGAACCCTAATTACAAGCCTTGCTGTTTTTTATGTATGTTTTATTATGCAATCATGACGTCAGGAAGGGTGTCTATGCACACCTGGGTTTATGTTTAGTTAGGAGCTACCAGCTCCTGGTTAAACAACAACTACTCAGTGGGCACCAGAAATCACCCCCATCACTCTCAGCAATTCCAGATACTAAGCATTTTCAGCAATGCGAAAACATACAGATCCCCTGATCTTTCCATTCCTTGGGATGCTGCCCTTTGCATAAGCTGCTCCCAAGGTCTGTATTCCAACCGCTGGGAAGTGTTGTGATATTGTTGGGCAGATCAAACAATGCAGGAAAATAGGTATTGCACCGTTTTCAAATAAAACAGAGAAATTTGGACTCGGATTGTGACAGAGGAAAAACCTGTAATAATTTCATTGTTAGTCTGCTTAGTGCAATCCTTTATGTGCTAATTCTCTCTTGCAGCCTTGATATCTTATCTAGAATTTTGTCTTTCAGAGCCACTCCCCTCACATTTTGGAAAAAAAAATAATCCTGTCTGTCTATAACATAAACACAATTACCAGTGATGGTATATGGAATTAAAGAGCCTCACAATTAAATCAAAGATTTGCTGCTGTGCAGGTTGAAGACTTGAGCTTGGCTCAGCAGACAGTGGGTTTTTTCCATGGTCCACAGATTGTCATTCCATGTCTTGTGTCAGCACTATTGCATTAAGCAACCTCACCACTTGCATCAGCTCACATTAATATTATTTTTAAGACAAAACGGTCCTTGTTGTGATGCTGCCACTCATCATCAGAAACAATTGTGCTGCAGAACATTAATATTATAGTTAATATATGATAACATTACCATTTGTTTTAATAATTTCCAATGGAAACAACTACTGTTTCAGTGAGTCATTTTATTTTCTTGCATTTCCTGGCAAGTGCTGCAGGACTGTTTAAGGAACAGAAAAACAAATTGGCTGCAGCTCAGAGGAGAGGCTGCTTCCATGGCTGTGCTAGTTGGAGAATTCCACTGAAACCAGTAGTCTGCACTGGGTGTACAGGATGGGCTGCCTTTTTCAGCTTCTAAACTGTGCCCTCTTACACTGAAGAATTTATTAAATACATTAATTAAAACTTCAAACTCAACCCAAAACTCTCAGTGAATATATGCATTTCCAGATCATTCCACATTATGTAATATTTGAAATACTGAAGGTTACTTTAAAAAAGGAAGTAATGGAAAATGTAATCATGCTGGTGTATCTTGGGAAATATATCAGGTTTTGTTAATAGCTTGAAGAAAATTGTAAACTGAAGTATATAAAAGTAGTTCTAATTACTACCCTATTAAGGATATATCAGAAAAAATATTCAAACTTTTGTAAGTAAATTTGGCCCAGTTTAAGGTATTTGTTATTGGCCACTGTGATTTAGGACAGTAAACATTTCCACTATTATCTCCTTTCAGAAGGAAGCAAAATAATCTGACTCAAAATTGATAGTTGTTGTTATTCCCTTCAGATCTTAGTAAGAACATGAAACCTTTTCTCTTTCAGCTCTGCTTTGGCTCGTCTGGTCTGTATTTCCACCTAAAACAGAGAAATTCTCCAGCCATTTAAACCCACCCAACCCTATCGACCTCAACCATACTCTTACCCTGATTTACAGCCTCATTAGGATTTTAATGATGTAAATGGAAGTAGAGTTTGCTCCTAAATCTTCCCTCTGACCTGAACGTTGTGTTCCCCTCTGGGCGCAGGGTGTGAGAGTTCTGTGCCTTGGAGGGAGCCCTGAGCTGGGGCTGGGCAGGCCAGGGAGGGGTTTTGGCTGTGCTGGGCCCCCTTCTTGCCCAGATAAGCAGCCACGCGTTCTCGTGCACCTTGTAAAATCTTTAACAGCCCCACACATGCATGCACAAGTGTGGCACTGTTTTTACAATATAGACAACAATTCCTACTCACATATCTTTCTGATGAGGGAATCGAGTCATCACTCTAAATATATTTGGGGTTACTGGAGTTGCAAGGAAGAGCTGCCGGAAGAGCAGGCACTGCCCAGCTCTCGGTACCTGGTGAACAACAACAGCTCCAGTCCCAAAAATCTGTAAATGGGCGGCAAACGAGAAAGGAGTGGCTTTATCTATCTATTTGTTGATTTATTTATAAGTCTTGCTTAAAGCCTCATCCACAGCTCACAAAGGAAAAATTCTCGTTAATGTTAGCAGCCCGAATCAGCTCCTGAAAGAGAAAACACCGTGTATCGCTTTCAGCATCTTCTATAATTTTAAACCAGAAAACCTTTATGACTTCTAACACCCTGTATATTAAACAGTGCTATGAAGGATTTAATATTTATATTACACAAATCCCATTGTGTTTAAATGTGTTTAAAGGTGCCATAAGCAGCACGTTTACTCAGCCCTGATGCTCGTTGGTGCTTGGGTGTGTTTGTAACTCCTCACACCCATGTCACCCACAGTCATTCATCTCCCACCTTCAAAACTGCACCAGAAAAAAATCCATTTGCCACAACTTGTCCCTGGAGGTTCATTTCCATATAGCCTTTACTTAAAACAAACAAACAAACAAACCAAACCAAAACAAAAACAAAAACAAAACAAAACAAAACAAAAAAAAAACAAACAAAAAAACCCAAACAAACAAAAAAAACCACCAAACAATTACAAATGTAAAGGATGGGGGAATCAGAATGACCCTGGGCAGTTGGTTTGTGTGCTGAGCTTGGAGTTTACCCAGCCATAAACATTCCAATGCCAACAAAATGTTAAGTGTCACGGTTTTTATATATCATTAATGGAGAATGATACATACTTTTACACGTATATATATATAAAAGAATGTCATATATGAAGGCATCATGGTTTGGGGGTGCCAGACGAGGACACAGATCCCCAAGATCATTACACCAAGATCAGACTGTGTTCCGTATGGACAGGTTTGAATAATCCTGCACAACAGGAAGGAGTTAATAATTTCTTGTTTCTATTAAATTAGGGCTGCTTGGGTTCTGAGTTTATTTTAAAGCACATTGAAGCTTGATGACTTTTAGTCATAGGTGAAGTGCCGCAGAGTCAAGAAGCAGAAGGATTTTTAAAGATCTTACATAACTCCAGTGATATTTTTAAGCATATTAATTGGCAGGTGCTTCACACAAACATGGAGGTGACTTTCTGAAAATACAGATCTGCCCCTTGAGTACAGGAATTTTATCTGGTGGCTTCTATCAACAACTGAATGAACCACCTGTAAAAATGCAGAAGAAGGTGGCACTCATTTTTAGAAAGAAGTAATCAAGAGGAAATTTTGCTCCCCAAAACAAAATGAAGCTGCGAATAGACCAGGGATCAGGAAGGGAGCACGACCAAAATTAGGTAGTTTTCAAACACACAGTGTACCCAGTAAGCCCGTGGGTGGTGGGCAGCCCCATCCCTCACAGCTGGGAAAGACGTAAAAAAATTCCAAGTGTTTAGCAGTAGTGCTGAGAGTAGCTGGTTTTTAATAATTTTCACTCTTTTTATGGGCAGAGCCACCCTCAACACAGAGAAACACCCACCCCCGCGGGAGGAGCCGGGTGCTGCCCACCTCACCTTGAGGGTGACAGGCAGGGCTTTGCGCTGTCCCTGTTTATGCCTTAAAGCGCAGAAACCTGCCTTGGCAGAGCATTCCCCCACCCCCCCAACCCCCCACCTCGATTTTTTTTCTGGATATCTTAATTCTGCTGATGCAAAGCACGAGTGAAATTACAGGTGCCCGTCTGCGGAGCAGGATGCTGATAAACAACTCGCCACTTCGCAGTGGCTGGTCACATCTGGAGCCTTTTGGGATGCAAAAAGTACTGGAGGATTATTGCAAAACTTAGAGGCCCTTACGTTGCCATAACTTTTGTTTTTAACCTAAATTTGTGGATTTTCCCCCTCCTCCCCTCTGTTAGAGGATTTTTTCGGGTTATATTATACTTATGCAGCTACCGAGCTCAGTCAGCAGCGAGGCAGAGAGTCAGACCTACAGCTCTTGTCAGGAAACTTTTCCAGTTTGACCTTAGACTGAGACAGGCTGGTATAAAACCATGGAACAGTGGATTCTGTGTCATTAATTCCAGCATATTTTGAAACTCCACAACCCACAGTCCCCAGATCTGGCTAAGATAGCATGTGGCGTACAACACCACTGTGCCATCCCCAGAAAATAAAAACCCACCAAAAAAACCCCCATGGTAAATTTGAATTTTTCCCCCTTTGCATTATCATAATACTTCCATAACACAGAAAATCAACACACACACACAGATGGGCGGCTGGATTCATGGTGAAGGCTGTATGAATGGTGGCAGCCAGAGTCACTCTGGCATTTTCTTCTTTGTATATTTCTGCATGGAATGGGTGGATACAACACCCAATTTGATGCCGTCTTCTACCATTTTCAAAGCACTAAGTTATGAAAACCCCTGCTGCAATTCCAGGGTCTGTGGTGCATTAACACCTACCCATGATATTATTTACCATTCCTGTTTTGTCAGCGTGCGAGGGGAAACACCAAAAGGGCTCAGGGAAGGTTTTGCTCCTTGCACGCGTTTTGAAATCCCTGCAAAATTTCCATCAGGTCACTGTAGTAATAATTATGCATGTATGCAGTTAATGTTCCCTGACTGCCTCTGATCCTCCGTGCCTGTTCCCTCCCTGTGCTCTCCCGTGGAGATCACACGGGCAGGATGGAACACACAGGCCGGTCAGAACTCCACGCCCTGGAAAATCTCTCAGCTGCTGCTCCTGGAAGAAATATTCCAACCAACTCAAAATAAAAAAGAAAAACCTACAACCCTAAATGTTAATCTGCATATTTATTTCCAAACCCCCCACCCCGCCCCCCAATAACATTTAGTACATGTTGTGATAGAAATATCTGAAATGGCTTTGATGTATTTTCTGTGATTATCCACAATTTCCTGTTATGTAAGGTATCTCTCAGGAGACTTCAGACTCAAGAATAGGTTGCACTGGGAATTATCACTAAGATCTGGCCCAGTCTGGTTTTTTAGCTCACTGAGCATTGCTGTTGTGCACAGCACTGTATTTTTCCTATGCTGTTTAGTCTGTTTATATAAAATATTCACTCTGAAACTGAGAATGCTCCAAATTTATCCTCTTGTGGCACATGTGATCTTTCATGAGAACCCAGTTAAATATAGGGGGGTTTGTTTGGGGTTTGTTTGGGTGGGTTTTTTGTTTTGGTTTGGTTTTTTTCTTCAGAGAAGATATTGTCAAGTTGGGTCTGGCTTTCTTCCCCCTCCTGTTGGAAGGTCAGCAATCATTAAGGACAGATTTCTATCATCCCCTTCAGATGCTAAGGCACTGTCTGTAGCAGGAGACAAGCCATAATTTATCAGTGACTCTCAAGCTGTTCTCCAACCCCTTCCTGGTGAGGTGGTGCAGGTTCCATTAACGTTCCCACTGGATGATGGTGAGCATTTATTTCTGTGTGATTTCGGTCTCCAGCCCTACACACTCCTCCCAACCCATCAGGAATTATTGCCTGCACAGCAGCAGTGGTGGATACAGAAACCTGATCCTTCTTCCCCTTGGCCACGTGCTGGTGTCACCTTTGGGAGCAGCCTTGGGAAGAAGTTGGACATGTGCCTTGGAGCTACCTCCTCCTTCCAAGCATAACACAGAACATAAGATCATCCTTCTTGCACTCCCGTGTGTTTATTGTAGCATCTCCTCCTCAGCTCCACACCTGGCAGTGTCCTTGACTTTGTGCTCTCCTCTCTCTGTCCTCTGAGAGCTGCTGCATTCCAAGCCTGTTCTCCCAGGTTCATCCTACCCTACTCCTCTAGCACAGAACAGCCTTGAGCAAAGATCGTCTGTCTGTTTGCAAGTATAAGTACTTCTACAAAGAATTATCAGCATATTCAGGGGGTTTTGCCCATTATTTCCCATACCTTTTTTTCCCTATCTTGACATATTTTATGCACAAAACATCATGAGACAACTCCTTCACAGCTCCTTGGCTCAGTGCAAAAATACCTATGGCTTTCAGATTTTGCCAGTAAAATGTTCTAAGACATATTTAAAAGGTTAAATGTGCTAATCACATTAACTTTTTTGTTAACCAAGCTGGCTAATAACACACAGATTTCCTTTGTGATTTCTGCCCTACCTGTCTGGAGACAACAGGGACTCAGTTAACCCCTGCTTTTTGTGCTTTCCTTGTCTCCATCCTGCACTACAAAAGGCAGCAGAGAAACCTTCATATTCAGTTAAAACTTACTAAAAACCTGTACTTCTGACTGAGACACAAAGAGCAAAACCAAGATGTGGACACCATGCAGCACCCTCAAAGGAGCCAGGCAGCTGCATTGTCATGCTGCTGGCCACTACCACACACCCAGACACCCTGCACATGATGTCACATCAGATTTTACCTTGCCAAGGAGTTTTTGTTGACCCTGGCTCAGATGGCAGTGATCCAGAGCTCTTCCAGCAAAGCCCTGGCTCAACATGTCCCCAGCACAGAGCGCGGCACTGTCCTGCACCGTCAGCAGGCAGGGAGCAAGAACCATCAGGATTTACAGCTCTCCAGATCTTGCTGATTCATGGGCAAAGCCAGAATTAAATTGTACCATATCAGAGCTGTTCACAGCCCTCCCACCCCTGTTGCAGGCTGCAATATTTCCTGACTCCTTTCATGGTGACAGGGGCTGAATGTCACCTGCACTGCTCGCTGATCACCCCAGAGCAGGAACCACCACCAGCTTCTTACCCATAACTTCACTCCTGTTTGTGGGCTGGGATTCTGCTATGGAAACCTCAATGACGAGTGCGACATCCAGATTTACAGATGCATTTCAGAAAAAAAAAAGTAAAAATTAAAGGCTGCTGTTTAACCAGGATGCATCATGGATTGGTGTGGTGGTACAGGAACTGCATCCCAGGAGATGAATTTCCCTGTTACTACTCACTCAGGCAGCTCTAGGATGCTGGGATGCTACAGATGACCCTCAAGTCTTTCCTGACAGTGCCTGAGGTACCTCTGTGGATTGGCAAATGACATAATGAACATGGTGAAAGGAGGGGATGCAAGGGTTAATGAGCTGCTGGCGTTTCTCCTCCGCTTTGTGGTCTGCTGAGTGCACAAAACAACTTCATGTCAAATTCAGCACATTTGGGAGCCCTTATCAGAAAGAAATCTAAATCTGGGCATGGAAGACCTATGGCAAAGTGGGCATGCCTCTGAAAACATGTGATTGTGAAGAGTCCAGTGATGCTGAGACTGTTTGTGACAGGGAAACAAACACCTCTGTGGCTTCCCAGCTCCACTTTCAGGAGTAGACCGTAGCACCCATTGCCAGCAGCTGGCAGGGGACATCTTACCCAAACCCTTTTTTTGGGTACCACCACAAATCGAGCCCATCCAGTTTACACAACATTTTGAAGAACTAAAGTGCTGTGCAATTAGTGCCGGTGTTGGATTGCTCAGGCAGGATCACGGCTGTGTTGTGCTAAGCTCTTCCAGATGGGTAGATAAAAGTCTCTGATCCATAAAGTAGACAAGGCATTAGTAGAAATACAGGAGATAAAGCTGAAAAAACAAAAGAAAGCTGGGGCAGCAGCTCACAGGTTTTTGCAAGCTGAGGGGCTGGCAGTCATCTCACATGGGACAGAGAAGGGGATGAGGAGAGGTGGCTCTGCTTGGCCTCACAGAGCACTAACTGTTATTACAATCACTATCAAAGCTGGAGGAAATTGCAACCATTTTACTGTTAAAACGTACAGAATGTACAAAGCTTCCCCAGCATCCATAAACAGTTACATATATTAGAAAACAGAGGACAAGAGCTTGCTCTTGTTCTTCAGCCTCAGCTTGTATTGCTTCCAGTGGCCATTTCACCTCAATAAAGACAGAAGGATCCAGGAACAATGTTTTTAATTACAAGTAGCATTTCTACGCCTTCTGTGGTTGGTGCCTAATCCAAAAAAGTGACTTCACTTTGGACTCTGGTGTTGTGGATGTAGAAGACAGGCTGCAAACTGGTTTCCATCCTGCCTTAATAATAGGTTCACGATCCAAAAAGGAACTTTAAACACTTTACTTCAATATTCAGACTTGCAGTTTTCTCTCTGTAAAGAGTTTTATAACCCAGAAATAAAAGACTGCCTTTGAAAGTTGACTTGAAAGGTCTTAGGAAAGCTGGGGATTTTTAGATTTGAAGCTTCCAGTACTTAACTGTTGAACAAGAGATAAACAAATTGGCAGCTTGCATGAGCAAATCTGCCCTGACCAGGTGAGGTGAGTCAAAATAGAGTCAACTTTGCACAGTCACAGCATGCAGGATGCTCCCATTCAGGAACATTTCCAGTTGTGCTTGCTGCAGGATGGAGCAGTGGGGAGGGGAGCTCCTGGGATGGGGTTTGGTGGGGCATGGCACCTGCAGGGCAAAAGGCACCAGAACCAGAGGGAAAGGAGAGACAGTGCACAAGAAATGCAAAGAAAGGACCAAGATGAACACTGAGGTTTGGTTTCTGGTGGCAGATGGCCAGGAGAAATATTTCTCTGCTGGGTGGATAAGGGCTCGTCTTCCACTGAGGTGTAACCGAACCCCACTGAGGCTCCCATGAGCTTTCAAGGAATTGGCAGAGACCAGGGGAATCCATGTAGAAAAAATTCCAGTTTTTATCCAAATGAGATGTAAATGTTCTGATGGATGAGCTATTCACCATTTCCTTTGAGAACATTGTTGGACATTCGCTGTGAGGAGTTTTCCCTTTATTTCAATGACTTATGTATATTATTGATTTCCACACAGTTTGCCTAGTTATGCTATTTTCTCTGCAGTCAGCTATTCTGTGTAAGCCCCAAAGATCCATCTTTCCCTCAGGAAGCTCCTACTGGAGTCAGCCGCAATATCCCTGAATTGACTGGTAAAAGCGATTTGTATTTGTATTCTCATGGCCTCTAAATTCTGGGACCTTGCCAAACCCTCATGGTTGCCTTTTAACCAAGCTATTTTTACTGTATATATATAAAAACATAAATCCTCTCACATCGGCATCTGGACATTCTGCTTTGCTCCTTCTCTAAAATTACCTCTGTTTGTCAATACTTTTTTCAGGATGATGCCTTCAGAACAAGATATCAAACCACAGCAAAATATTTTATGTAATGCTTCAGTGTAATTTTTTCTGGACATGGAGGAACAAACCAGCCTTAGCACAGTCTGGAATTTGAAAAGGGCTCTCTTTAGTGAGACTCCTTGAAGAATGTGCTGCTCAGAGAAGGGAATTCTTAGGACTTGTTGGGAACTTCCACACTGAACTCAAGATCCATAAAAGATTATTTCTATAGGAAAGAAACACTGCCAAAGAGAAGAGTGGGGCAGAAACAAAAATTTAACCTGAAAGAGGTTTAAAAAGGGGGAATACAAAGTGTGTTATGGAGTGAGGTAAGAGTTACCTCAAAGATGAGGCAGGTGTGCAGCTGCAGGCAGGAGGGAACGTGCCCACAGCCTGCCTTGCCTGCTCCTCCCAAAATAGGTCTGGTCAGCCTGGATGGCAGCTGCTCCTTCCCTACCGTGTCCTGGGAAGTGAAGGGAAGCTGTCTGCCTTGCAGTGGAGTAATTCCTCAGTGCCTTGGAGAGCCATTGTGTCCCTACCCAGACACAGAGGCAGCCCTTGCATGGAGAAATGGGAACGTAATTGTATAATCATTTCTATGGTGACAAGGAGGGAGAACATAACTTTGAGATGTTTAGAATAATAATGTGCCTAAGCAAGTGCATATTTTAAAACCCACTGCTCGTGCATGAAAAGGTCCTGGGCAACTTCTGGCAGTGAGCAGAGACAGTCTGCCATAAACCTCCTCACAGCAGCCTGGAAATTAATTTCCAGAAACACAACTGACCACAGAGCAATTTTAGCAGTAGTTTTTGCTGAACTCTTTGTGGTGAACAACACTGTTAGCCCAGCACAGAGTGACTGGACTTCCAAATGAAGAGCCAGGTCTGCAGGCAAGGGTGGGAACACCACAACACCTATGGTGAGCTCCACCGTCCCTCGTTCCAGGATGCACTGACCCCTGAATTCTCACTCCAAGTGCAGCTCTTGGAAAAGCAGGACAGGCTGTATTCATTTACATTCACTTGCTTGCCTGACGTCTTTCTAAAAAATAAGCCCTAAAATATTTCCAAGATGTCAATTTAGAAAGGGGCTTCCAGTCCTCAGATAATGATGTCAACAGATAATGATTGTTTGCAAGCAATAAACAAATGCTTTTGGTAACTTGGGTCTGAGTGCAAGACTTTCTTGGGAAATACAGTTGATGGGATTCAAATTCAAATTGCAAGACAAGAACCAAGACTACATATGTATGTATCTATCTATATATATAGACGTGTATATATATCTGTGTGTTCCAGGAAAGATGCACCAGGTTATTTTTAAAAGGAATAGGGATAGATGGGGGAAAAATAGAAACAAATAGAAAAGAATGGGGTGCATCTTGCCTTCCCTGAGTTTTTGCATGGCCCTGGATGAACTGACTTTCCTCACAAATCTTTAAAAAAAAGAGAATACCATGACGGAACCTGTTAATAGCTTCAGGAAATAGTGAATTGTGTGAAACATTGGCCATTCCTATGCCTTTTGCCTTGGCCTTTGCTTAGGTCATTTTAACTCAAGTCTTGACCTGGTTGTCCTCCAATGAACACTGAAACACGGAATGTAGCACATATCTTTAACTCTAGTGTGCTTCTCATTGTGTAAGACATTCTCTGTGTTTCAGATAGCTTGGACAACGTCACCAAGCTTGTCAGATTGCCCTTCTGTTTCTCATAAACTCATACAATACTGCAGAGTTAGGCTTCATCCTCACGCAGAGAAACATCCAGACCCATCCAAAAGATTGTTTACATTGACATCAGAGAGGATGGAAAACAAATTATGACATTTGTGTTTGTGTTAGGAACCAGATACCACTGGAACCATGGAAATCAGGGACAACATTCAGATTGGATGCTAGTATCTATAAATCTATTTTTAATTTCCAAGCAGACCTAATCTGGGAACCTTGAAACAGTTTATTAGTCTCCTACTGTTCTGACATCCGTCTGTCCAAGTACTTCTCAAATCAGAAGGCTGGATAGTGGCTGTTGAAAATCTATAGATATATATGAGTTAGGTTCACTGGAAGGATTTAAAAGAAAGATTTTCTTCACTGTTTCTCTCATGGCCTTCAAAAGAATTTGAAGTTTGTTGTTTCCTTACTCCTTAGCAGCAATTCTTAGTCCTACACTGCTCCAAACTGTCCCGGTTGCAATGGGAAAATCACCCCTGAGCAGAGAACACGGTCAGGCCTGCTATAGCTGAATTTAACATGTGTTGTTTCCCCAGACATGACAACCACCTATGGAAGTGAAAGGGGANAAGGTGTGATGCTTTTGGGCTTATGAGAAATTTGAATACACTGAACAGAGAATGCTTAAAATGCGAAGTATGACCCAGACTCTTGCTGGGGACACATCACATAATGCAGATACCCAAAACCACAAATACATGCGTGGTGTGTAAGATGCTGGAAAAGCCTGGGTATTGGGGCAGACTGAAAAATGACATTAGAAGGACCAGCTGTGCAGGGAAACCAGGATGGTTTCTTTAAGAGAAGGTTCATGATCAGACAGAGATGCCAGTCTCTACAGATGCCAGGATTGCTACAAGGGTTTTGTGCTGGGCAAA
>VYZR01016853.1:14720-28412 GCA_013400675.1 Oxylabes madagascariensis
CAAACAAAACCCCAAAACAAAGCACTGCCCCTGTAAAATGCTAAACTTGTCACATAGTCCTACAGTTGTGTTCAATTTATGGTACTCTTTGTTCATTGTTGTAAATAAATTGAATTATAATATGTCTTTGTATATAATATATACATTTTAAAATAGGATTATAAGTATTGCAGACTCTGGAGACATAAATTACTTTCATGTTGCTTAAGATTACTTAGGAACACAGCCCTACAGGACTATTGGGAAAGTAGTTCTTGCTGCCATGTATTAGGAGGCCTTCATGAAACTAAAGGGCAGAATGCAGTAGTTACAGCAAGTGGCTGTCACATAAGTAAGCCACAGATCAGCTTCTCTTTTAAAAAGTGCTGTATATTTATAGAGCAACATCCAGTGATTACTTTTAAAAAGGGATGTGGAATTATACAGTTTTGTGTACATTCCTTGGCTTTTTTAGGTGTTTTGTTTGTTTGTTTTGGGGTTTTTTTTGCTTCAGGAGGTTTTAGGTTTACTTCATGGGTATATACCAAATTAGAAGCATTCTGAAAAGGTGGCTAATTCTTAATAGGGTTTGGCAATACTTCCAGGCCTGCTATTAGGTTGATTCATGGGTCTTATTTCCAGTGCAAAAATGGACCAGTTTTTTGGTATTAACAATTGCTTTTTAATGACTTGAGACACCATACATTAAAGTCTGTCACCATGTTGTTGTGGCACAGCTGAAAGAGGTAGAAATGTCAATAACAGGTCTAAAATGTAGTTCTGAAATGCTCTTTGAAAACTTAGCATCAACTTCCTGAAATGTCAGGTAACAGCACAGCAGAACAAGAAAGCACGTGAAAAGAGAGTAATTCAAAGTCTTTAAAGCTTTTGAAAAGATTGAGGAATGAGTATAGACTCAGTCCTATGGTTTAACTGAAAAGGTTATATGCTTGTGTGATTTTGATGGCAATGAAAGGGCAGCTGCTCAGCCAGTAAAAGATGCAGGGAATACTGGGAGGTTAGGAAGTAAAGTGTGCACCTCTCTATCACAGTCTTTTTATACCTTATGGTATCTGCTGAGTTATAAAGCTGAATGATCAGGTTTTAGAAGGTTCCCTGTGACTGCTGTCCTTTACCTTTAAATTTTTATCCTGTAGTGCTGGTTTTATTGGAAGCTTTGCTGCTTGCTGCAGTGGAATGAGGAGCTGGCCTCTGGAGCAGTATGTTGTATTTCTGACATGCTTTCAAACAAAAGGCTGATGGCCATCTCCGCTGCCTATCAGCTGCTTAACGTGCTGCAGGTCACACTCTCACAGGGTTCATGCTTCAGCTCAAAGCGTCATGGCTGGCTTGCTTAATGTTTGTTTTTTACTCATGTGATTCCTCCGAGGCTAATGGAATTAATCTAATGGACGAGAGCATGTGTGAGAACAGAAATAGGATCAGCAATCCGCAAAATCTGGTATTTGACCAGTTTAAATGAAAGATAAGTAAATTCTTAAAAGGGGGGGTATTTTCATTTTAGTTTTGCATCTCGAGTGCAAAGGAGTCCATGGGGAGTGATGTACATTTCTGATTAGGTAGAACTCTAGCTGTAGAACAAAATTAATCAGTTTTTCACTGAGCATACTCAATAGTAAGGGATATACTTCAAGATGAGCAGTGTTAGAGACTACATAATTACTCTGTGGCTCTGTGCTCTTTAAATTTTAAAATTATGGTAATTATCACATTTAAAATACATTTTCTAAGTTTTAATATTAAAAATACAATTGAAATACAAGTGAAGCTGATATTGAAACACATGAAAATAGGCTGCATTCACTAATTTCATTACTTTCTGATTTTCCTTTAAAAGTCCTAAGCTATTTGGTTTTCCTGCCTTTCCCATGGGTCACTTTCCTTTTGCTTTATTGAATAGGTTGCTTTGGATATTGGTTTTCCTAATATTAAGCTTTTGAAATACCATTAATTTCTTCCATCTTGTCATTCCTAATTATAACCACGGTGTATCAAACGAAGGGACACTCTTTGCTTACAGTATTTATGCCTCAAACATTTGTGATGCAGCAAGGGCTTCAGATAGCAATTTCCTTTTAAATTAATCCTGGTATCAGAGGTAGGAATGATGTTCTCTGGTTGAACTGAGCAGTCTTAATAATCTCATTAAAATATTCATTTAAAATTGTCGATTTCAAGTCAACTGATCGATACCTTTTGAACGGTGCTTTGCCTGCGGTGAAGTTAGTGACTGGTTGTGTCCTGGTCACCAGGATCATAAAGGTGACACTGGGTGTTCTGCCATTTGGGTGTTGCTGTTCCTTTGCGTGCAGCGGCCTTGGAGCTACTTTTAGTGACATTTCTCTGTGCATGTGTGGTGCTTTGAAACACATTACATTACATGAGAGGTCTTTAAGCCAAATGCTTAGTTCCAGCAACTGTAAATAGTATCTCTTTTCTGTTTTAGCAGTCTGCCTGTGGGACATTAAGAGTGTCTATCTTTTGCTTTCTCAGTCCCTGTTCAAGTTTGGCCATTAAGAAATAGTATCAAATAATGAAAGGGACAGGATCCTATTACAGCTTAATAATACTGGAACAAACAAGCAAACACAAACAAGTAAATAACTTTCTTTCTACAGGATTCCAATTTTAATTAAATTAAATGTAAAGACTTGCTATACTTTGGTGTGATTCTTAAGACCTAGTGATAGTCTTAATGTTCTGAAGATACATTATCAGGATCTAAATAGCATTTTGAGTTCACAGGAATGAGCAGCTTTTGTGAACTGGGAGGATGAGCTGATTACACAAAAACTAAGCACAGAACACGCATTAAAATTTTCTAATACTTGGTCTAAATAGGAAAGATTCATCCAGATACATTTAACATTTTGAATCTGAAAACCTATGGATTTATTTTGCTCCTAGTTGGAGTTGTAAGATTTGGGAAATCCTTCTGTTACAGCTGTCTGAGAAGTACTTTGAGATGTGGTTATGCAAGTTTAACAAAAATGAGGACCTCTGCACTGTCTTTGCATTTTGATATTAAACAAAGGAAATGCTTCTATTTGAAAGAGACGAATTGCTTCTTGTAAATCCAAACATCAGGGATTGAAATCCTAGACCCTTAGAGCAAAGAAAGTGTAAGAAATATTAAGAAGCATAAGAAAGTTTCTACAAAGTCAGTATTTTGTATCCAATTGTGAGTCATTCAGTACTTAAAAGTTATGTAATACTGTCAATTATGAATACAAATCCAGGGGGAGTTTTAAGGCCTTTCATCAGAATTTTAAAACCATGATGCCCTAAGGATTAATTCCCTAAGGAGATATGAACATAAATAATAATGTATCTGCTACTGACCTCTGAAAAAATAGACAGACTCCAATTAAACTGCATCTGGAATGATTGTTCACACCAAAAGGATCAAAAAGAGGAAAGACGGACTTAGTAGAAGAGCAGCAAGGTTTCTTAATTTGAGCTATTGCAAGGCCACTGTGTGGTGGTTGTGGCAGCTCTTCCATGCTCTCCCTGGGCCCCTTGGTCCAGGGCAGCACCGCAGCCTCTCTGCCAGACTTCCTGGGGGGAAGGCTTCCTGTGTCTGCGCCTTTACTCCAAGGAAGTCACCTTTTCACAGACTAGTGCAGCAAGGAGCTTCTTAGCTAATACAGCAAGACAGCAGTAAAATCTCTGCTTTTAGTGGTTATTGCTAGAAGTTGTTGGATGATCTGTGGGTGTGTTTGCCAGTTGCTGCATTGTTCTTTGTTTTCGCGATTTGATACCTCTTAAAATTTTATGTATTTGACCT
The DNA here is from genome assembly GCA_013400675.1 of Oxylabes madagascariensis. Taxonomy (NCBI): domain Eukaryota; kingdom Metazoa; phylum Chordata; class Aves; order Passeriformes; family Timaliidae; genus Oxylabes; species Oxylabes madagascariensis. The sequence goes on from VYZR01016853.1 coordinate 18,508, forward strand.
CTGTTCACTGTTTGTCTTAAATGCAGTTCTCCCTCTGCGCTTCTGTAGTCTGAGAGCCCTACTCCTTCAGCCCCAGTTTATCCAGATACTGTTTTTTATTCAAGGTATTTAAAAATAGAAATACAGGAGCTGAAATACTAGGCAAACTGCTAGCACTGCAAGTCAAGAGTTTATAATCATTTCAATCATGTGAAGGAAAGATTCATACTTTGTCTGAAGAAGTTATATGTCTGGTTTTTTCTCAAGTTTCCTTAAATAAATTAAGCTGTGTTTCACATAGATGCTAGTGCAGTGTACCTCACGACAATTTTGTGTGATAGCTACTAAGCTTTAAATACGCTCTCTTTCATTATGCCTCATATGTTATGAATGTATGTTAATCTTCAAATACAACTTGTCCTTGATGTTATCAATGCCTTGATTTGTTTCTTTTGGAGTACCATCTGGAATTTTTTTCATTGACAATTCTTTTCCAAAAGTGTTTCCCCTATAAAATAGTCTTTCCATATAACCCTTTAAACTGAAACCTTTTATTTCCTGTCCCATCACATATTTCTTTAAATTATGTTTCAGGGAAGATTTTTTTGCTCCCAAGGTGAGAGCAATTCCAAACATGTTTGATGAAAATGCCATTGGGACAGATTCTGAGGCTGCCACTCAACTTGTTTCTTTTTCCCTTTGAGTTTTGCCTCATTTCATGGTGTGTGGACTTCTTTCCCTTCCGTTGAGTCTTGACTGTGGGGGCACAAGGGTCAGAAATGTCATTGTGGTTTATTATTATTATTTTCATTATCATGGCCTCCGTGGTGGACTCACCTTCCCTGGAGGTGTTTATGAAAAAATGGCATGTGGCACTTAGTGCCATGGTTTAGTTGACAAGGTGGTGTTCGGTCATAGGTTGGACTTAATGATCTCAATGGTCTTTAGAATTAACCTAGTTAATTCTGTGGTTATTATTATTATTAATAATAATATTTGTCTTTTCCCTTCAGCTCTCCCTTTCAGAAAGGTGTAGAATTGGACTTGGCAATCTGTCAGCAGTGATTTGCCAGACTGCATTTTTCTGTCTGTAGCTGGGCTGTGAGCTGGCTCAGACAACCTGGCAGCTGCTGCAGTGTGGGTGGGGTGGTGCCCAGGTCTCAGCCTCCTGCTGCCCTGATGGATGTTCTTCCCGTGGGTGTGTTGTGTGCTCTTGTTGGGCATCCCTGTCACAGGGGCTGCTGCCTCTCTCCTCCATCAGAGGAGAGCACTTTCTCTTTTTGAAACGAGCTCTTGTCTTGCTGGGTGTCTGCCCAGGTGATTTGCCTAAGTTGTGCAATCTGTGTGATTGACCAAGCCTAGACCAGGACCTGCTGAAGCAAAGCTGAGGCTGGAAAAACAAAACTCCTGAGAGTGGGCAGGGAGTTTATTTAAAATATGGTCTTGCCTGCCTTTTGAAGAAGTTGCTTTTATATTCCTAATCCTCCTGTTTGTTGTTGTGATTGTTTACATCATGTCCCTTAGCCCCTAGATGAGTGATGTCTGAGATGCTGAATTGTATATTCTTCTCCCTCAACTGATAGAAAATTACTTGCTCAAAAGAACAAAAAGGAGTGATTTTTAAGGATTTTATTTCGACATTAAGCACCTTTGCTGTATATCAGAGAATCTGTAAAACTATAATCAGTCTGTGTGTTTAATTTCAGTTTATCATTATAATGTTCTCACTCAGCTGGAAACTCCCAAGCTGGAGGAACAGACTCTCCACTGTTACAGCCTGCTTGCCCTTTCATATATTAACATTTAATATTTTTGCTCCTGTGTGAGTTCCAAAGTCAATTTAAGGCTTCTTAGTAAAAGCACATTTTGTCCAATGTGGAGCAAAAGCTCATGATTGTCAGTGTGAAGAGCTCTTTCTGAAGTGTCAACAAAATACCTTTTGGTGCAGAGGCCAGGTTGTTGAAAGCTGAGGGTTCACAAGAGGCCACGGTGGAGGTGAAAGGAGCCTCAACTGGGGATGTCAGGGCTGTAGAGAGCAGAGGCAGGGAGTGAGAAAATTCAGTGACTGAGAAAGGGTGTGCAGGAATCTTTCAGCAGGGAGACCTGGTAAGGAGGAGGAAGAATCACTTGTGTCTCAGTTTTCCTCCTTCTCTTCAGCATTATCCCCTGCTACTTGTTGTCTTGCTAGAATATCCCTCCTGACTATTTTACTTCACCTTGCAGGAACAGACAAGTCATGGTCTGCTCATGGGGCGCGAAATTGAGGGGCTAAAGCTGCTTCTGCTGCTGGGGGAGGATCAGGCAGCAACCCCTGGGAATAGGTTTTGAGTTCACATTAAAGTGTTGGGAGCTGGGCAGCGGTGTCAAGTTAAGGGTGAGGTGAAGGCTCTTGGACAGGAAAATATTCTTTCAGCTGTTCCTGACAGCTGCTTGCTCTGTCTGTGGGATGGCTTTGCAGGACAAGGTCCTGATTTATTGCATTTTGTTTATACCAAACCATGGATAATCTGCTATTTATAATTATCTTTAGAAATCCTCTGACTCCTCAACAACAGGATTTAAGATAGAAAAGGTAATACTTTGATCCCATGCATTCTGTCCACTCAGGAGCAGGAGCTGTGGGGAGATGGAAGTATTTCAAAACCTAGGGCTGGAATCTGAAAAGTGCCAAGTATCCCAGGGCTGAGTGCCCTCAATTCCCATCAGTTGCAAGTTATACTGTAATATGAGTTAATGGATTATGAGCAGAGAGCAATGGGATTCAGCTGTTAGTCTGAATTTCATATACGCTGCACATATTCTCTACATACTCTCTACAGGAAGGGTTGTACTGGAGAGAAAGCAGATCTGCAGGGCTAGAGGAAAAAATTCAAGGAGGGAATCCTTGATTCTTTTCCTAGGTTGTGTTGTGTTTCTACGGATGAAGCAGCACTTCGCATGAGGTGCTGAAGAACTTTACTTGGTGAGGAAGATGAAGCATGAAGCTTCTTTGTTGCCTCCCATTTTGAGACATAAGAAGAGAATATACATATGTAAGAAGAGAGAATAAGGTAAGGGTCTTTGTGCAGTGACTGTTTTATCCTTCAGGGTATGGAGCTGGAGTCAACTTGTGCAGTGTTTATCTCTCGTGCCACAGCAGAGAGACAGTCTCCTTTACCTCTTCATAGCAGAACTACAGTGAGCAAGAGGAAACACAAGGTTCTTTTGTCTTTGCCTTTTTTTTTTTTTTGAGCAAGGCTCTGACTCAAAACTTACTATTGAAAATAAATTCCATTAGAACCTGAGACTCAGTACTGGCAAGTAGCATCCTATTACTAAAGAATAACCATTTCTTGAGCATTAAGACTGCTATTCAGCTGTTCTTTTATCTCTATGGCAACTTTAGGCAGTAACAACAAAGCAGTAGGTGATGTTGTCGGCCAGAAATCTGTAATGTTAGTTCAAGGGATTGTTGATAGCAACAAAATGGATGCCAGTTCAGGGTCACTTACAGCCAGTAATTGATACTGCACTTATGGCTGAAGTATAACAGCATGGGACACTTTGAAGGAGAAAATACACCAGAAAAAGTAAGGTTGACATAATTGGCAATTTTTATAAATTATACATGAGGTCCTGCTTTAAAATTCAAAACTGTGGTTTACCTTCTCTCATGGAATGAACTGCATGAAAAGTGAAGAGCTCCTTGTATGAACAATATATGCCACCTGGAGAGCAGCTCAAGCTTTCTTCTCAGTTTCTTGATGGAACAGAGAACAAGGGCCACTTTTCTGAAGTGGAGTCAGTTCCTAAAGGCAATAAAAGTTGAAGTTCTCATCTAACTTCAGTGTTGATCTGAAAAAAAAAGTATGTTAAAAAAGAAAAGGCACTGCTTTTCTTATAAATAATAAAATAAAAAGGGGTTGGGGTAGGATTATCATCAGGTTTTGATCTTAATCTCATGGTGTCAGGGATTGGAAGTTTTACTGACATGTAAAATTGAAAAAAATTTCAGAGGGAAAAAGCCATGAGAAGGTCAGGGTGAACACTGCTGAGACTAGTAATGGAAACCAACTATGAGACGAAAATTTTAAAAAAGGATGATTGATGTTAAAGCAGGGAGAATAGGAATTGTAGTAGTTTTTATATAGAGACATGCTAAATAAGGAAATCCATTCTTAAGAAAAAGTAGTGACAGATGTGCTAAGTTAATGAAAATAAAACTCTATTATTTTGAGTCATTTTTGTCTGATATTTGACAAATATATATGAACTGCTGGTGCTGGATGTACTGTGGGAATTCTGCCTCTTAGTATGTATGTATGTATGCATGCTGTCAGTGCAGTGTCTACCAAGACACCTTTTGCAATCTTGAATTAGCTGAATTTGAGTGCCATTTTCTCCAGTTAAAGTATGTTAGTGCTCTGTATTTTGTAGAAGTCTCACGTCATTTATTGAATGTGGGGTTCCCCATTGTTTGAGCTGTCTGTTGTCAAAGAAGGCTTTTCTCCTCCATGAGAAAGATGAAGGGTGGAAAGTGCAACCAGGTGTTCTCCAGAGCTTACTTGGCAGCATCAAACAAACCCTATTTTGATGCAGGCAAACAGAACAGCTTCATTCACTGACAACAGCACAGGATATCATCTGATGTCTCTCTTAGACTTCAGAAAAGTGGACAGATACTCACATGCTCTTTGGTTACCTATGGCTCCAGTTACGCCTGCTTGTGGCCTTCTTAAATGAAGATAACGTTAGTGTATTTTATTTAATTTGTTATATTCTAATAATTTAGCCTACTTGCACTAGGAAACACATCCAACTCTTGCTTAAAGTTTGATTTCCTTATTTGTTTTCATTTGTCTCAGATATGAAAGCTCTCTGAGCAGTCTTTTGGGTCTCGAAGTGTATAGATAAAATTTAATTCAAATAAAATAGTAGTTTTTGAAGTTCCAAGTTATTTAGCCTTTCTTAACACTCAATGAAACTGAAATTCTGACCTATGTTGTCAACCTTTCAAATGTCAATGTGTTGTGTGACAAAACTTAAGCTGAGCACTTATACCGTGCACTCAATTTTTTTTGCTTACAGCTTCTTCTGCTGTGCAGTTTGAGACCAGATCAGCTTAAAGGAGCAATGCAGCCACTGTTGTGGTTAACACTGGAACATTTCAAAGGAGAGCACCGTTACAAGCTATTTATTACTTGGTGTTAACAGCTCCCTAAGGGTCTTGTGAAAAGTTCACTATTAGTTTGAATGAACTAACGAAATTTTTGTCTTGCTTATTTTCTCCTATTTTTTTTTAAGTTTAAACAAATACTTATCCTTCAAAAGATGCACCACTTAAGAAAGCTGTCTTTGTAGGCAGCACTGATGTGGCTCTCTACAAGGGATCTCTTCCAGATCAGGGCTTGAACTTTGTGTGAAGCTGCAATGATGAAAAGTGAAATAGTTCACAGGAGCAGGCTCCCAGGACAGCAGGCCACCATGGGCGGAGTGGGGACCCTCAAGGCAAGGTCTCCTGCACAAGGTGCACAAGGGTGCCCAAGGTGCACATGGTGCTGAGGGGAGATACCAGTGACATGGGGAAGAGTAAGGCGCCCTGCATATTCTACCAGTTCTGCTGTCAGCACATCACTGTGATGTCAGCAACTAAAAAAAGTTTTTGTTTTTTTTTTTTTACTTTTAACCTAGTCATTCATTTTTCTCATACATTCAACTATATGTAAAGCAGCACAAGATGAGAGAATGGTGGGAAACTTTTTAAGAGTAAAATCAACTTGAGTAAATGGTCTTGATGAGATTAACAGATATGGGTAACTGTCAGTGCGGGTCTGTAGTTGCCAGGACACTTAATGAAACTAACTTGTTTTTAATGAGAGACAGGGTAACAGTAGCTCCTGAGACTGACAGGCTGCTTTTAGCAAAGTGGTTGTAATTCAGGTACTGGAAGTTTTTCTGTACCTGTTTGCTCTCCAGAGAAGGACAGGTACGTACATAAAGGTGCCAAACATATGTCTGCCATAGGAACTGAAGGCCACCAGGTAACTCCAGCCTGGCCTCAAACTGAGCAGTGCCTGCTTAAGTCAGGATCCACCCACGCTGGATTCTGTGAAGTGAAATCTGCTGACTCAATCAGTGAAGTTTTATATCCCATTTTAGTCCTCTTCCCTTGTTTAACTCTTTTTGGGGGAGCATTTCCCTTTTGACGTATTGTATGTGTTAAATCTCACCAATTCTGTAAATTGTTCAATCTACAAGCAAAGCTATTATTGTCCTAAATTCCAGCCCTATAAGCACTTCTGAAAACTGAAAGTTTCATATAATTCTTTTTTTGTGTATGTGTGTGTGACTTATCACCAGTGACAATTTTCTTTGCAAGCCAAATACATATTTTTACCTTTGTAACTATGGCTTTTCCAGCATAAACAAAACATGGAGCAGTGGGATTTCAGACCTTCAGGGAAAAGTGGTCAGTATGTCTATATTGTTCTTATCTTTATTAGACAGAAAGGTTCTTTCAGCATCTAGTTGTTTTTGAAGGATGATCCTTGAAATGCCTAAGCAGTTGTTATAATTCCATCAATTATTCTGCATCATTAACAGCTAACATCTTTCTAATTATTTTCCTCTATATTTTCTTCTAAGTAATTAAAGTTCCAGACTGAGCAAGACCTTGACACTTGTCATTATTTTCTATCTACTCTGCAAATATCACATAATCTTCCCAACCATTCCTTTAACTGTGACATGTATTAGGAAGTTTTGTAGCTTGTCATCAATAGATCTGTTAAAAGATGGGTTTTTTTGAGATACATGTGTATGGAAAATACACCAAGTTCCATGGAGCCAGTCTTTTTTTTTCCTCTTCTCTGCCTGCGTTTCACTTACCTGTACTTCTTTTCCCAGTGTTCTGAGTGCTATTTATAGTAAAGTGATTTTCAAATAATGTGGTGCTGGACTGACATTGTAGATTTAAGGCAGAATTCTTGTTTTATTTCCTGTAGATGGATTGGATGACTTGAGATTGTCTAGCCTTACTTTCTATGATTCAATGGTCAGATTTTAATCAAAATGCTTTGATACATGTAGGAATAATAACTGAAAGCCACCGTCACTCTAGAAAGAGTAAATATAAGTTCCTGGATAGATATCTTCCTTTGTTGCCACTTGCCCAAATCCTAATGTCCCTAAATGAAAGCTCTGTCTGCTTTTTGCTGATTCAGCTCGCTGTGCTTTGCATGCAAGCTGATTGTTACAGTAGAGACATGGCAACCAGCAGCTGTGCTCAGGGTGTTTTATCATGAACTTTGCTAGGAATGCATTATGGAGCATTAGCATTTAAAATGAGATACAACTGATATTTAGGAATAAAATTGTAAATCTTGTATTTACTGTGAAGATAAGCAATGCTGCTTTTGACTATGACGCACATTTGTCCTTAATATGAAAATAAAAGTGTTCCATGAACAAAAGCTCCCAGTTCCATTACAGCTGTGGAACTTTCCATTTCATATGCAGTGGTATCATGACTCTGTACAAATTGCTTTGACAAAAATAGTATTTATATAAAGTGGAAAATTCCACTTGGAGAGTGAGAAGGAATCTTAGCAACCTTCTTTTCCCAGGATTTGCAACTGCTCCTGTATTGAGCACTACTACTAAATTGTTCAATTGTCAACAACCAAATTTGACAGAAGTGTAAAAAGTTTTTCTGCTTCTTCACAGGAATAGGTACATAATTCGAGAATGACACTGTTAGTGTTTATATTGTCTTCTGCACTTCAAGTGAAAAAGACTCCAAGTACCATCAGAAAATAAAAATGCAAATTTGAAACAGAAATAAGTGTTCTTGTTTCTCAAGCTAGAGCATTTTACTGCTCTATACAGGGAAATATAGAGCTATTTCTATTTTACAATGTTAAGCTTTCGACAACTCTATGGAGGAAGGACCCACTTTTCACTGTAAAATGACCCCGATAAAATACATTGCATTGGGGTTCTCACTGATGTTAGCTGGTAACATATGCTTGAGGCTTTATTTGCTTCTGTTAAATTTTGTTATATTGATCTCTTGGTCAAAACTCGTGATAAAACTTTCTGAAAGATATGGCATCCTTGAAATTAAGCAAGGCCATGCTTTTACTTAATAAAATAAAAATTTAACACTATCAATACCTTATTGCAAATTATCTTTAACAAGTGTAATCATGGTACAATTGCTGATCATTCAATCCTCTGCTTGCCAGTGTGGAATTGCTTCTCTTGTACATACAGCACTGCTTTATTCAGTCTTGAAATACAAATGTGTGTGCTGTTGAGAATATCAAATCTCTTAGGAGATTATTTTCGCACTTTGGTTCAACTAAAAAAGGCTGCCACCGTGAACATTTAATATCTCTCAGAATAATCTTGGTGTCAAGAAGCTTTCCATGATGTTCAGACCTGTTTTTCTCACATCTTTTTATTTCAGTTCTCTCTATTCTCCAAAACCTTTCAAAATTCTTCACCTCAGAAGTCTTTTAAATAGCTATGCCCCCTCTAGCCTCTACGTCTGTCGTGTATTGTTCCAAGGGTGTCCATATTAAACATTTTGTGTCTTCTAGATTTCCCAGAGCTTGCTTTACCTCAGTCTCTTTTCAATTTGTAAATCCTTTCCCAGTTAAAAGGTACCTGCTGCTCAGCACAATAAGCTTTGTCAGAGAGGGACTTATGAGTCCCTCCTTCATGTAAAGGCTACATGGATAGTTTGAGCTTTGTCCTTTATGCTGTGACCGGGTTATTAGGCTTCTGTAAGGCTTCCTCCTCCTTCACCTTAATTGCCACTCTGGCAGGTCAATCCCTTGTTCTTTCAACTCAAATATTATTTGGAAGCACATCAAAGGTTTTTTACTATTTATACCATTTTCTTATATTTCTCACTGCATGATGAAGGGCACTAAATTTTTTGCAGACAAAATGTCTGGATATTTCTATTTTCTGTTTCTTTATGTAAGTCTTTTTAACTCTGCACTACTGCCTGTGGTTTATCAATCTATACCTAGCCCAATATATGAAGACTGGGTGATTTCAGATTGATTTACAGATTTCCTCTGCTGTTATATTTGAGCATGTATGTACAGAAATAGAAGTACTGGGCAATGCTCATCATGTTCAAACCTCTGTTCTTGTAGGCACCAAAGTCTGAAATCTCAAAGTCAGCTGCTCTTTTCTGATGCATGCATCCAGTTGCTCTTATGATTTCTTCTTATTCCCATTTTAATTTAATTTTTCCTAGCTTTCATAATGGATCCCAAGAATTAAATAATTTGCTGCAGTTGAGCACTCATGTCACAGGATGACTGTTTCTCAGGTTGTGTTGGAGGCTTATTTACTCTTCTTTTTTCATGTTGAATGATTGCTCTTCTGAAATCCTTTGTTGCAAGCAATGCTTTTAAATCTGGAGGAAGAAAGAAAATGTTTATGCCTGTTTTGTATTCTGGCTCTAGTGTTGTCTAAGGACAAAACGATCTTTTTTTTTTCCTTTTTTTTTATTCCAGTCGAGGCATTAGGTACAATAATCAATTCATGTGTATTCCATAATTCAAGCATGTTCCACAAAGCATTTAAAATATATGGCATACATTTCTGGTTTTTTATAATGGAAAACATATCTGAGGATTAAATGTCACTTTGCATGACTTTTTTTTGTGCAACTTTCAAAAGTGTTTAATAGAAGATGTTTGAATTTCATGTCCGAAAAGGTGTTGTACAAGCCTGAAACTCTCTTTGCAAAGATTGTGAAATGTACCTTAAATTAAAAAACAGACCAAAGAAAACANGCATCCACAGAAACCTATCAGCCTTGACCTTAACTAAGGAGCCAGTGTTTCATCCTTCACTTGCAGATTTAGCATGCTACTGCAGCAGATAATTATGTAAGACATTATAATTCAGACATCTGCACAGAA
>VYZR01016853.1:32222-43679 GCA_013400675.1 Oxylabes madagascariensis
AAAAAAAAAGAAGGGCTCAGTGCTTCTTTCTACTACTCAGAATTACAAGCTCAATTATTTACCACAGTATATAACCAGGGATTTAGAAGTGAAAGGGAAATATGCTACCTGTTCCTGGAGGCAAGCTGGAGTCTTTCTATTGCTTAGGTTCATCTTTAAACTACCATTTAGGATACTGAACATGAAGTATTGATTATTGCTTTTAAAATTAGAGTGAAATCTTACACTTATTTTTAAGATAGGGAAAAGAATTGTTTATTAGAACTGAGGAGGAGTTGCTTTTAGTAGGGGAAAAAAAAGAATAGCCATCTTGCTTGTTTTTTAATTATGCAGCAAAATGTTGCAACATCATAATGCATCATACACCCTGTAGTAAAAGCAGTTCTGAAAAGAGGATTGAGGTTTTTTCCTCTAAGATATCCTTATTGGTATATTTCTTTTTATCAAGCATACTGTAAGAGTTGGAAAGTTCTTTTAAAGAAACCCTTATAAGAACACAGCTGCAAACTGTCTCATGGCAAAGGCAAGTTAGGAAATGTGGCAAGAATAATTTGGCTAAGTATAAGATTCCTACAGACTCAAGCAAAAGAGCTGTATGTAGAGGTAGGAAATGGAAAAGGGTTTAAATTGATAAGAATGATGAAGAAAGAGCAACATGAATCTATAGGAAAAGAATAGAAAATAAAATGAGACTAAGATAAGCATCAAACTTAAAGAAATCTTTCTGTAAGTGCATTTACAATACTTAAAGAACACCAAATTAAAAGGTGTATTGTTATCATGAGAGTCAGATAAAACCAAGAAGTTTGGGTTGCATGGAGCCAGTTTTTAATTACTTTTTGTTAGAAAGACCAGTTATGTTCATGTGACAGTTGCCAATATAAACAAAAAAAATCTGCAAGAATGGGTCAGAGTGTCTCAATGAACCAGAATCTTCAAAGCCCTGGCTCTGGCAGAAACGCCACAGGGATACTTGCATGGATGAAAATACAGATCTGTGCTACCTGTAAAAGAGGTTCCAGAGCAGTGAGAGAGCTGATGTGATCACAGCAATTTTAAAAGAGAAGAACAGACTAACTTTAAGTACTAATAGGGTATCTTCCCTTTGAAGAAAAGGAAAAAGGAATTATGCCAAAGTATATAAAGGAAATCAGGAGCTGAGTAATAACCAATGCAGCACATGAGCAGGAATCCCTATTCTTTGAAGGCAGGACTGGATTGCTGTGTTCGTAAGGTGAACTTGAGTTAACACTGCCATGTTGTCAGCTTAAACTGAGAGAAATAACCAGAAACACAATGTGGCAGGCATGAAATTTGACTGTTACACTTGCAGGAAAGATGAAGGCTACTTCAGATGAGTCTGGATGACAATAAGACACATCAATGCTCAACAAAATTTTTCTTTTCTGCTGCCTCTGACTTGGTACTCTCTGTTTCACAACCATGACCTCAGCTCGACCAGTTCACTGGTCTGCTTGAAGGCAAATTTCTCTTTTCTTGGTTTGTGTATGTTTACAACTGGTCTGATTCCCTGTGCTGGCTCAAGAGGAGTGTTAGGAGAAGAGGAGCAGTGGGGCTGCCCAGCCTGCTCCTGGCGTCATCATGGAAAGTGGATGCAGTCTGTATGGCACACTTATAAAAAATGCTTTCACACTTCTCTTTATTTGTCTTTATTTTCAGCATAGTTACATAGATTAGTTACATTTAGTTTATAAATAAATCATATTAGAGTGATATTAATTAGTCTCTGGAAGACTAGGAGAAAAAAGAAGCCTTTTTTTGAAAGGCATATATCAGTTGAAGCACTGTTAACTCAGTTCAAATGTTTGGGTAAAAAAATTTCTTTTTTGGTCCAATCTCAATTTAATTTAACAGAAACATCCTTTTACCTGCTTCTTTTCTTTTTTTTGCTTTTTTTTTATTCTCTCTTTCTGAAGGTAAGCTGAGGGTAGAATTGTCGAAGTTCCTGTCATGCATTCTTTGAAAACATAACAGCATCAAAAGTCTTTATGTGCCAGCCCTGCCAGGGCTGGAGCACTGCTGCACCCCAAAGCAGAATAAGGTTTCTAGTCAGATACTGGTGTTTAATTAATGTTCAAGAACATCACAAATGTGGCAGGCTGGGCTAGCAGATCTGTTAATTTGAAATCTATTGACTCCATTCTCCTGTGTAAATAGAGGGTAGATGGCATATATTTCAGTTTTATAAGTTTTCAAGTTCTTACTTATTCATCAATGCTGACTTTGAGAATAAGTAAAGCAGTGCACCTTAATTCAAGAGAGACAGGATTTGTGGACTTTGATCTTCTGAATGCCATGACCCCATGCTGTCTGTAACCCTGTGCTCGGAGGTCTCCTTTTATGAACTCTTCAAAAAATTCGAACAGACACCATTTCTTTTATTTTTTTTTGTTTCTTTCTTCCCCCAGAAGTTATTTTAAATGCTTCTCTGTAGCAGACAGCTGGCTAGTAACCCTTTTAAGTATAATTCTAAGAAGAATAGCAGGGAAAATGCCAATGAAATTCAGTTTATCGGTCTTTTAGGTTATATTTTAATGTCGAATAGCAGGCTGCCCTCCTTCCGGGGTCAAGTTGCAAACACTCACATAATTACAGATCATTCTGAGTAGGAAGGGACCCACAGGGATCATCGAAGTCCAGCTCCTGCTCCTGTAAAGGACAGCCCTAAGAATCAGGGGGCACATTTCAGACACGTGGTGTGCTCTTGTCACAGATCATCAAAGCTAAACTAACAATTACAGCAGCCCAGGTTTGTTCAGGCTTGATAGTTGCTCACTATTTCGCAGCACCTGGAGTCACAAAAGCACCATGTTGAAATGAAATTGTTATTTACCTCTGAGTCTTAAGCTGTTTATTTGTATGTGTACATGTTTAAGTGCTGCAGAGGTGGTGGATCATAACCTTAGTGACTTAAGTAAGCATCGTGGCACTGATTAATAGTGGGAAGCCTTTATGGGAATTCATGGTTTGTGTTTTATTATGCTTTTTGGTTTGCTAAAATCATTCATGATTTTGTGGTCACAGCAAAAACATATGAAGCTTCTGAATATTGTAAGGCACTGGTAAACTTGAAGTACTTGCCTTCCTTTTGTAAATGGCCTACAAAACCTTAGAAAGCTAGAAAGATAATGCAACTCTTGTGCTCTTTCCACAGACGGGCTCAAGTACCTTTGTATTTTTAGGTGAGAGAAGTGCTAAGCCGGGCTCCTACACTCATGTGTGAGGTGAGGTCTCTGCACTATTTTTTTCTGGGTGTGGTGCTTCAGGATGCACTGGTAACTTGTAAAGCTTGAGCTCTGTCTTGTCCTTTTCTGTAGATGTTCTAGAGTGTGGGCTCTGAAAAGAAGTAGGTGTAGTATGGCATCTGATTACAAGGAAGTTGAAATCCTCCAGGAAATCCTATGAAGATGTTCTTGTTTCTTTAGTAAGGGGCAACAGCTAGAAAAAACCTGTACATGTTTTTTGGGCAGGTGCTTGTGTGCTGCATGGTCTATGGTGTGGCAGAGCAATTAAATTCAATGTGGAACATGTGTGGATTACATGGACAATATAATGAAGGGTTTTAAATCTGCCTTTCTTCCCTGTATTGTTGTTTTTTATTTCTAAACAGAAAGATAGTGGTTCTTCTACAAGCATGTGCCTAGCAATGGAAATGATGGCAAGTCAGGGGAAGATTGCATCTGGTGTTGTGATGGTTTGGATAGAAAAGGGGTGGACTGAATGTACAAACTTTTTTGAAATTTCTGAAAATTTGAAAATTATAATTGGAAGGAAAATAGATTTCATTTGATGGAGACCTGGGTTTCCATTGCCAATATTTTCAAGAGACCTCTTTGAATAACCTAAATTATTTCTTGCAGCAATCTTTTATCTGAAGGATATTTACAGGGCAATACCTATAGAAAAACTTAAAAAAGAAAACAAGAAGCACCTTGGGTTACTATATTTTGTACAGGAGATTGTGTATTATGTGGGAAAAGCAAATGAGGCATGAAATTCTCTGAGCTATGATGACGTTCAAGAGCATTGGAAATTGTCTAATGCGGTTAAGGGATTAGACACATCTGTGAGGATGTATGTGTCTAGACCCCTCTTACCCTTGTGCACAGCACTACTGAGCTGGTGGGTTGGTATATTGAAGGGGAATAAGGAGCAAGAAACCAGCTGCAAGCGTAAATCTGTTTGTCCAACAAATAACAAATTATTCCCTCAGCAGCATTCCTGGTGACAGACTTGTTTTATTTTTGTGGGTAGCAGCTCAGTACCTCTTGAAAGCAAGCCTGTGCTGAGGCTCATGGAGGGTTAGATGGTGGCCTCAGTGGAGCCAGAATCATGGGTAAGAGTTGGATTTTGAGAAAAATCAGTTTATATGACAGTTGACGAGATAAGACTCTAAAAAACTAACTGCAATTAAGTGCTTTCCTCCAAACTGGGAAACTTTCAAGGTAATATATATTGGGCTCTTTTGTCCCCTGTTCTTTACCAGGGAAGCTTCAGTTTTTAGGAAAACTTGTGTTTCCTGAATCAGAAGGGGAGGGAGTGCAGTACTTAATCCTGGGACAAGTACGGGCTTGGTGCCCAGCACCAAAGAACATGCTCTGAGGAAGAAAATGGAAACTCTTATAAAAAAGTCGCACCATGCTCTGGACAAGGTTGTGGCTTCAGTAGGTATTACCTGATGTGTTTTCAATCAAGGATGACAGCAGCAGAGCAGACACCTTCTCTCACTGCATTTGGGTTGGGACAGTACAAAAGGCAAAGGTGGGGGCTGGTTTAAATAAATCAAGTAAAAAGATCTTAAGGATTTCAGAAAGATCTCCATTAGTCCAGATGTCAGGAGAACAGAGAGCTGAAAAAGATGCAGCTCTTTTTTCTTTTATACTTGGAAAACTTCAAAGTGAAAACAAGTCCAAAGCAATGTTTCCTAGAAGCAGATAAGAACAGAGGAGGGGGTAATGCTGCTTATTCAGTCTGTGGAGACCAGAGGGAGAAGCTTGACCCATCCAGGGGATTCTGAGAAAGAGAAATAGGGATAGACTGCAAAACTTCAGCTGACCTTAAGATAGGCCAGAGCATTGCATTTATTAATAGTTGTTACTGTTTATTAGAAAAAATCCAGTTTACTGAGCTTGATCATGTTATGCCTTGACATGGCACTCTGAATTTCAGTCAAACAAATAGTCTGGGTTGCTTCAGAAGTCGAGAGAATTATCTCTTCTAAGAAAATAATGGCAAATATTTCCATAGTATCTACAGATAACAGCAAGTTGCAATTGTACCCCAGCCAGCATGTTTCTTCTAAATATAGTAAAGGATGTTTTGTAATTTATTTAATTGCTTAGACTTGACAAGGAGCCAGTGCTAACAAACTTGTTTTGATAGCAGTATAGTGCTTGTGGCATTTGCTTGGCTTGGGAATGTAAATACTGAGAAAAATGTGTGAAACGAACAGTGAAGCAGAACTGCTGTAAACTCACTGCTCTTGGCTGTGCAGGTGTGTGGGTCCTGAGCCGCAGGAACACGGAGGGACGGCTGCGCGAGGGAGGGGACAGGAGCCTGAGCCACATGTCCTGCAAATACAGGAAGGACAGGGCTCTTCCTGGTCTTATGATCAGGCAATTGTAACACAGTTATTTAGGGAAAGTGCAAGATAATCTGTTCCTCTTTTAATTATTGAACTTCACTTCCCACTCCATCTTTTCTGGTATATTCTCTAAAAAAAACCTATGGAGACTCTTGTTGTTATTGAAAACTATTAGGCAGTACAACTGCAAGGAGAATAAGATCTTTTTGATTCATTTTCTAATGTATTTGTCTCTAAAATACTGAAATTCCAGTTTCCTATTGTTTTGTCTCTATTTTATCCCTCTGCAGCCCCCCTCTCCCCAGTAGATATCATTACTTGTCCATATATGTGATTTTGATATACTAATGTAGAGATTAAGGGAATAAGTATCAACAGTTTTTTCAATATTCATATTATCATAAGAGAAATTTTCAATATCAGTTTTTTAATTATCTTCCTATCAAGTATGTGCATAATATTTATGATCTATAAACTACTTTTTTTTTTTTTAATGACCATCCTTCTATCTTTTTTTCAGGAGGATGTTAATTGTTTTTTTAATTTTTAAAGATTTTATGCTAAATGCTTTCAATATATTGAATAAGGACAGTATTGGAAAAGTAATTTTGATTTCAAATGTCAGTCACAATTTAAGTCTATTCTGGTTTTTTTTTTCTGTAAAATCGAGTTAAATTATGTAACCATAGCTTCATTGAAGTACGTTTATGTAAAGAGAGGACAGGTCTTCTTTAACTTCATGGATCTTTAACTGCTTATGAACTTCAAAGAGAAACTTGCAGAAGTTAGATTGATGATGGCCCTTTAGGTAATTGAGTACAATATAGTTTCTGTTTGAATGCAACTCTAAAATCCAAATTATGTAAATCTACTGTTTCAGAACCAGCTAGTAGAAATAATCATCATTTTTGCAGTTGAAGATATTTTCTTTGGATAAATTTTCTGACACACTGCTTTCCTATTGATTCATCCTCTCCATTATGGATACGAATAAGAAACTATAGGCATGTTTTATAGCCTTTAGCTTTTTGACGTTTGTGACTCCACTTGAATAAGCTTTGACTTACAGATAATTAGGCACCGCTGTCAATTAGTCTCATGGGCTTATGCAGGAACAAACCTGACATTTATGAAAGTATTGGGATAGAAGAAGGGAGAAAATATTCTGGGAAAGTTCCTCAAGCATATTTTTCCTTTCAAGTTGTGCAGCTCTGTTGGGATGGTGTGAAACATTTTCCCTGCATAGCTGTCATTGACCCATCTTTGTGCAATCATCATGCTTTTGCTATAGAAGAAACAGAATAGATTACAGCCTGCTATTCATCTGCTAGACCATAATATAATGTTTGCTGTGCTGCAGCTGGGATCAAAATGACTGTCTCTCCAGCAACAACAAAATTTGAGCTCAGGGCTAGTTATAAGTGTTTGGTCATCCAAAAAACCCATGCAGCCCCATCTGGCTTCTGAACTTAGCTTTCCTCTTGGATACCATAAGATGGGTTTGAAATTGTGCCTGTGGAGGCAGGACAGTGAAAAGGAGGAAAATCTCTCCTTTGCCTTCAGTTTTGTGTGTCCTTAATGGGCAGAAAGGGAGATCCCTTAATGGAAGTCTGGTGCTCACGCAGCCCATACAGATTGCCTGGCATTTTGCAAGTGAATACAAATGATTTGATTTTATGGGATAGGAGAAGGAAAATTGCTTATTTACTTTTCTAACCCCCTCCTTCTAACTCCCTCTCAGTCCCCCTCCCTTTCCCTCCTGCCTATCCCCTTCCTGGCTAGGTTAGAAAAGCCCAGATGACTTCTATGAGAAAAAGCTCAGGTATTGTGTAAGCTGTGCTTGAGACAAGGGAAGCTCCTAAGGAGCCTGTTGTGGTCCCAGCTGCTGGCCACTGCTGAGTGGGAGAAGGAGGTAATTATGGAGAAATTGTGACAGAGGTAGGAGAGACAGACAGTGACTCACTCTCCTTTAGAGGTGTGGGACACTTGGGTTCCACTGCCTGCTCCTGTCAGTGTTGAATTATTTATTCAACCCAGGAATGAGACACTGAGGGGGTTTTTTGGTTTGATATGGGAGGGGGTTTTGTGTGGTTTTGGGTTTGGTTGTTTTTTTTTTTTTTTCACTTTATATTTCAATGAGGGAAATTTTATTTTAAATCAATCTTGTATGGTTTCAGGGAAAAAAATACTCCCACAGGCATAGCTGGGAGCTGTGTGCTAGGCACACCTATTGTGTGAATAGGGCAGATAGTTAAAAATGAATATTTGGATGTCTGTGCCTGCCCATTCCTTTGGGATCTAGCTGGGCTATGATTCTTAAGTGTATACAGAAAAAAATTCATCATACAGATTTCTAAAAAACTTTTATTTGGAGAGCTCCAATTTAGAAAATATTTAGCATTTCATGTAAAGAATTGTGTTCATCTATATGCTTGCTGATTATTTAATTGTTGTCTGTTTTCTAATATTTGCCTTGCACCATTAAAAAAGGCAATTTTTTACATGTTAGATGAAATGGTGTTTGTGTAGCACCTGATGGTTAGTCAGAAGAGGGGAAAAATAACTTGCAGATCACTATTTGGAAACAAACCTCTGGATTGCAGTATACATGTGTTGTCTGTGCTG
This sequence comes from Oxylabes madagascariensis, assembly GCA_013400675.1. Classification (NCBI taxonomy): domain Eukaryota; kingdom Metazoa; phylum Chordata; class Aves; order Passeriformes; family Timaliidae; genus Oxylabes; species Oxylabes madagascariensis. The sequence continues at coordinate 40,453 of VYZR01016853.1, forward strand.
GCTGATCTAGTAGGCAACCATGAATTGCAAAAGCATCTGACTTTCATGGGGACCCATCCTGGCCTTTTTGGCAAAAGAAGACTTTTGCAGCTGTAGAAAGGATTTATTCTACCTGCCAGTGTGATTTATATACCATATGTCTTCTCTTCAGCATCAGAGTATCCATGGCCATCGGGAAGTACTCTGCCTCATCTGTGCTGTGTGTAAATAGGTTCCTTTTAATGATATTAACTCCTACAGAGCCTTTTCATCATCCCCTGTATAATTTTCTCTTGGCAGATATGTCAGCTATACTGTGTGTGTTGCAGAAAGGAGAATACCATGAATTCCTGGTTTTGTTTGCTCTTGGCAGGCACTACTACACTTCCCACCCTTGTGCGTACACCTACCTTGATGATGCAGCCTTCCCTGGATATCAAACCCTTTATGCCCTTCCCTGTGGACAGCAGCTCTGCTGTTGGATTCTTCCCAAATTTTAACACAGTAAGTAAAGGTGTTTCCACATTTAGTTTCAGTGTATGCTTTCCAATCTGGTTGTAATATCCAGTACTGAAGCTGCCTTAAAACATTTAGAGAAAGACGTTAGTGCGTTGCTTACACAGTTCTAGGGAGCCCTTTTTTTCTGTGCCACGGTGGTTGCTTTTCCCCTGTATGAAAGGCTTGGAATGGTGTCCAGCCTTCTCACTGTGAAAGGGGCTGATTGATTTTTAACTTGGTCTTTTGAGGCGGTGTTTGCACATTGAGAAAAACAACCCTATGCTATGCTAAAGATTTAAGAAGCAATAGAATGATTTGCAGCATTTGTCTGGACATGTGTATTTCAATGTGCTGTAAAAAAGGAAAAAATAAAGGCTAATGGAAAGACAGGTGTGACAGGTAAGACCTAGATCCTACACTGCTGTGAATCAAGCTAAGTCTAATACGGCCAGGAAAGCAACTGGAGAGTACTCTAATTCTGTATAATTTCAACATTGAAGTGTAAAACTGCACAGCCAGCCAGTGTGAAAAAGGTGAACCTGTTATTTTTTGTTTTATGGTAAAGCATCTTGGTGTTTTTTTAAAACAAAAAAAATTTGCCAAAATAATACTTCTGTGATTGTTCATGTTTATCAGAGCAGCAATTAAAAAAATACTCTCTTCTGTACTTCTCACTTCTTTATCAGCTCATTAAAAGGCAATGAGTGTTATCAAAATGCTTGTTTGCCCTCACACTTTAGCTTAAATATTTAGGCTAATGGCAACAGGAAGGAAACTCTTGTGAGTCATTTCTGCCCAGTCAGCAGGTACGGTGTGTTTGTAGTGACCTTCACCTGCACATCGCGCTTGTTGCTGTGGCTGCGGGGCACAGAAAGGGGAGCAGTGTCATCACCACCACAGTCACCAGCTGAACCACTGCCGAGTGTTTCCTTTCACAAACTAACCGTCTGTCTGAAATTAAAACAACAGCAGCATTATTCTTCCTCATGCCGTGCAAACCCACCTTCCTGACAGGCCTTGTGCTGTGGCACGCAGTGTGTGGGGTGGCTGGGAGGTGACCCATCAACCAGCTGCTCTCATGTGTCAGCAGCCCCACCACCCCACATCACAGTAGCACCCCACATGAACAGCAGCAAATTTTACTAATTCATTGCAAAACATGTATGTGGAAAATATGCGTTTGTCAGGGAGATGTGGGGATGTGCATTTGCACAAAGATATGAAAGATAAGGAAAAAAACAGGTAGGTTAGAAGAGCAGGCTCAAAAGTCAATACCGTATTAAGGAAGCAGTGTGTTATTACCGTATCTAGGCATGATGCAATTCATATTAATTTTCTATCCTCTTCCTAGTACTCTCAGGAATTTTGTTTGTTACTGGTGTGTTTGCTTTCCAGTTGCACAGGTTTTCTAGGTGAGCTTTTTCACGGAACTGTTCATCATGATTCAGAGAAACTTTTCTTTAGAGATGCAGTTTTAGGGTTAACCAAGCATTATTTGCTTTCTGGTGGTATTATTGAATATCAGTCGCAGTAGCCTCTAGAGACAGATTAATTACATTTACACTGGTTTTGCCTAGTTTATATTTACATGGGTTACCTTTCACTTGCCTAATTCCTGGCATGATTGTCCTTCACAACTGTCATTCTTCTGTAGGTTTTATGAAAAATCAGACCTGGGGTAATTGGCAAACATTGTCAACTTGGTGTCTACTTCCTTCCTTGGAATACTGGATAATTATATAAAATTATGCTGCTGTACACCACAGACATTGCATGTTTAAACTCTTTAAAAAACAGTGGTTCAGTACTTCTCTATTTCTAATTTGCACTTTGCCATTTATCTTGCAGATATTGATTTTCCTTAAGAGTCTTTCACAATGGACTTCAAGGCTCATTGGAAAACTAAATCATTCATGATTATCTACTGACAGCACAATGAATGCCAGCTGTCATGCACTTCCTTTACTTCTAGCTTAGCACAACCTTTGCAAATGTAGATTTCTAGGTTTTTGTATGTGTAGTTTTATTTTTTCTTTTTCATTCCCAAGTGTTTGCAATAGTATATAAGAGTGTTTAAAACAATTTTTCCAGAGGATGATTTTGAGTTATAGAAGCTAAATCCAATTGATCCATAATGTATGCATCATCCAAAGAGCCATGATCTTTTATCTTATGCAGGAAGCGAATATTAGAAGACCCAAAAAAGCAATCATTTGCTTTATGGATCAATCAGGAAATCTATGCATTTCATTCATAGGAGGACTTGTCAAGGACTGCAGACAGGGAAACCTTCAGTGTTCAAGTCTTTGTCTTCCAAGGGACTGAAGGGACCCTTCCAGGCTGATGATTGTACTTGAATGTGTTCATTGAAGATGAACAGAAAGAAACAGTCTGAGACAAAACTTCTTTGGATCCACCTGCATTTTCAATGGCTGTCAGAGACAGAAATATTTTTCTAAACATTGCCAGGAGGTGGTTTCTAACTTAACATCAGTGGCCTTAAAAAAGATAAGTTTTTGTATGGGAGCTTAACACAGTAACCATCAAGGCAGAAAAACAAGGTAAAATGTGTTAACTACAAACATCTTCAAAGGAACATCCCCTACAGTTTTTTCCCAAAAGAACTTCTCTTATTTATGCAAAGATATTTAAAATCTGGGGTAAACCCTTTCTTATGTAGTTAACTTTGACAGTTTTCAGTTCTGAAAACATCTGTGATTCTCCAGATAAAACATTAGTGTTCCCATTTT
>VYZR01016857.1:0-16150 GCA_013400675.1 Oxylabes madagascariensis
GGACAGGATCTTAAAAGCTTTTCTCTCTGTCAGGCTTGATTTTACTGTTTCTAACATTCAAATGCCAGTGAATACAGGTGAAGCCATATGCACTTACATCCTTATCCATCTGAGCTGCATACCCACCTGCTGGCATTGGGGACAGCACGGCCAGGAACTAGGAACCTGAAACTAGCAAGACAGTAGGAGATGCTGGTGATTAAAATAGCAGATGAGAAAAGCTTTTGTGACCCTTTTTTGTTACCTATAGTTGAGTTAAAGCAGATTGCAGCCGTGTTGCATCACATAAAGAGAACATTTTTAGTTGAATTGCATAGGAGCAAATTTTATGGCTGTCGGTGTTTGCAATGGATTGTGTGCTGTGAATGCCAAAGATGTTGTATAGGTTCCTGAAATGCCTTTGTCACTGGCTTTGTTCAATCTGTATATGAAACAGAATGTGATCAAAATTTGGCTTTTGGAGAATATATAAGTAAGGTTATAGACTGACATTATTCTTTGGTTTGATATTAGCTATTGCAGCTAAACTAAGTTTAATAGAGCACATGCAATCAGTGTCTTGCCTAAAGAAATAGCACAAAAGCAGATTCACAGCCAATAAAATATTTAAGGCTAGGCCCCATCTCTCCAAAATTTTTCCAGGATAACCTCAGCAGGAGCTTGGTATGGGAGAGAGTATGACTGCCAGGAGAGCTTGCAGCAGCAGGCTCTTTGACCCAGTAATGCCAACATGAATTGCTTTGCAATTGTGCAAATTCAGATTGACATGAAGTCACATGAATTCACATTTTTTAATGAAGATTTGGAATTCAGTATGAGGCATATTCCTGTTTTTTTTTTTTTTTTTTTTTTTTTTTTTAAGATTATTTCAGGAGAGCCAAAAGGATTTGTATGTCTTCTGGTTTTCATGTTAAACTCAATGCAGGACCCCATCATCCATATTGAAGATTCTCCTTGATATCAGAAGGGATTTGTTAGAGGTAACATAGCATTGTGTTACCTACTGTGTAAAATACTATTGTCTAATAGGAAGTCATTCTGGTCCCTAGAAATGTTGATGAACCTTTCCCCTGTTCTCTCCTAAATTCAAGAGAGGTTTCTGGGTCATGAGGCTGATGCTAGAGAGTCTTACTGGTTTCCTGGAGGTCAACCAGCAGGCCAGTCCCTGGGAGAGGAGCAAAGGTCACAGATCTTGGTGTTTTTCCCATTCCACACTGTGGCAAGAGCCTGGCTGATCAGCTTCCATCAGGGAAGGATAACCCCACCATTTCCATGGCCATTTGAAACCTACAAATCAGATCCTACTTGTGGAGTCTGCCTGCCTTTTTGTAGGCAGAGTTCATTTTTTATTGAATCATGTAAGTAGTAAGAACAATTGTGCAAAAATGGAAGAAAGTAACATTAAAATATTTGTTATTGGCTGAAGGAAGAACATTTCTTCCAAACCCATGATGATGATGATGCACCATGTTTATGAATCACATGTTGTAACATGGGTGCCATAGCTGAATCAGCAGTAGCTTATTGGAAGAATAATTCCTGGGAATCTGCAGGGAAGCTTCTCTTGTTTGTTCATTGGGAATCTTTACAGCTCAAACAAGTGAAAGGGCTCTCAGCCTCAGCAAACTGAGGGGATCCCTGGCCATTTACTGTCTTTACTCTTTTTACAACTCTCACCCTCATGTTGCCACTTGGACTGTGGGGGTTCAAACTCTCTAGAATGTAGCCAGCCCTTGGTTGGGAGCACAGTTCCCAGCTCACCCAAGAGCAGGAGAGAAGAAATTTATTCACAAAATTTGCAAAATGCCAAACAATAACTTTATGAGAATGTTAAAAAGAAACACCTTTACATTTTCAATAAAACCTTTATGGGATCATTTTGGTCAGTGTGAAGTAATGACACACCATTTTATTTTTAATGTGTCAATAAGAGTGTCACATTGTTTATTGCCTGGGGCTCAACTTATCTGTCCTGGGCAAAATCTTTCATCCCTCATTAGCTGATTCATGTTGTGTTACACAGTTCATGTGCTAGCAAAAAAAGCTTCTTATCCTGCTACAGACTTCATGCGTACAGTACCTGCCTCACCTGGGTCAAAATCAAAGCTCTGAAGGTATTTTCCTGCTCCACAGTAGCTCTCTTAACTTGGTAATTTTTGGTTGGTACTTTTCTAGTACCAACCTGCACAGTAGCACATCTTCAAACAGCGTAAAAAACAGAGGACCAAATTAGATCTTTTAAATAATCCCTGGGATTATTCCTGTCTCCTGGTGTGGGTGAGGTAAAGGGGCCACCACAGGTGCCTAGGACAGGAGTAGTTTGTGAATGCTAGCAGGCTTTCTGCTTACTATCTGAGATTTAGCAGCAACACTACCCAGTCTTGTTACCAAAACTGCGTCAAGAGTCTTTTTTAAATTTACCCTACTTTCATTGAACTTGTTTGTTGGGAGGTGTTGGGGAAACACTCATCAATTTTGGAAAAAGTGTGTCCTTTGGGTAGGTGGGCACGTGGCAGCTCTTCTGCGGTGGGGAGGGAAGAGCTTTGTAGGGGGCCATGCCTGGTGCCGACGGCAGGATCCTGTGCCTGTGGGAACATGTACAGCTCTCCCAGCCTGCAAAGCCCACAGGAATACGCTTTTGTCCTCTCACTATCCACCCACGCTTGGCACTTGGCCCCCAGAAGTCTGATGCCAGCTTTGCTATGTGTGGGCAACATTCTGGGCACAGTTGTGCACACAAGTACCTCCACCCAGTGCCCCGTTTCCTGCAGATTTTTTTTTCTTAAAATTATTTTATGATAGGATGGAGCTGCCGGAACCAATGTGAGCTGTCTCAAAAGGCCAACAGCTTGGCTCCTCTCTTGCCAGTAAAGAATTCCACAGCACGTGGGAGATGGGGCTTTGTTAGAGGCTCCCCTTAATTCTCAATGAAGTTGTAAGAGCTCCTCCCCTTTTAAAGTGTTAACTGGACCCAGGTGAGTAGATTGTCATTGTCCCTGGTAGGAGAGGCACTGATGTGAATTTTCAGAAAGCACTACATTGCATAAATGTTACATACACGAAATAACCCCGTACATTCGTGTCAGCTTTCATCTGATTTTATACGCTCGTATTTCCCCAGTCTCTCATTTTATGAAAAAAACCAAAAAGGAATTTAAGCAACTTGATGGAAACCAAAAGGAAAGTCAGTGAACAAACTTAGTTTAGAATTGACATCTCTGGACTTAAAATTCTTATCTGTTAACCATGGTATGTCAATTCCTATCACTCTTGGCTTAAACACCAGAGTTGAGGAGCGGTGTAAAATACCTGTGTGTGTGAAGAGAAGCTGTGTTATAATTTGAGGAAGGAAGTAAAGGATGATACTGCATCTACCTGACTGTGTGAGAGGAATTTAGGTCAACAGAATGGAATAACCCGAGTTGGCACTCGTCCGAGGCCAGTGGCTAAGCATCACAAATCACAGAATCTGCTTTATGCTACAAAGCCACAAATAATCTAATATGTCACAGCTGGACAGACAATTGCAATGTTTCTGATATGTGTCTGTGGACGTCAAGGACACAAAAAAGGGATATTTTAAGAAATTAACTTTTGAGGTACCATATTAAATAGGCTCTTTGCTACTCCTATGCAAAGGCTTAAATCAAATCAAATTCCTCTACAACATAAAATTGTTGCCTTTGTTTTAGGGCATTCATGCATTTCAGGAACTCTTTTTGAACCGTAGATTCTGCGTCTCTGTCCTACTTAGGGATTTCTGGTGCACAGCAAGGGAAAACTGGTCTTTCCATTGATCACAGCACACCAGATTTCCTCACCCAAAAGTAATATACGGGCATGGGAGGGGCATCTATCACTACATTCCCAATGAAATATGACAACAGAGAACTGCAGAAATGAGTTTGCCAAATTTACTTGGGATCTCATCCTTATGAGAAATGGTAGGTTGGAGTTTCCCCATTAACCTAATTCTATTGAAGAACTGAGCTTTTATCACGTTATCTGCATCTTTAGCTCTGTACCCCAGTAAAGCTTTTGAAGTGTTGGCCAATTTTTACCAAACTTGGTGAAGTGACAAAGGTCGAAAATATTGAATTCATGCCAAGTATAAAAGTAGTATCTGAAGAAAAAGATGAAAATAGTGAAGACAAGGGAAATAAGCTTATTCTATTAGACCTCAGAGATTCCATGTGGGAATGGAGAGATATTTATCTTTTTTAGTTTCACAGCTTAAAAAAAGCTACTTGTTTACTTTTTTGTTCCTAGATTGTGGTTATTAATTTTACCACATTCTATATGGCCTATTCTGTGCAGCTGTTTCACTGGAAACTGTTTAGTAAGGAACTATTTAAAAGTGTTTTGCTAATGCTGCTAATTTTGTATCTATAAAAAGTGGAAACTAAGCTCTCACAGAAATCCATGAAAAATGTGCAGATGTGTCTGGTGCACTTTCCAAGATGTAGAATATTGCAAGTCCCACAGAGTTGTTTAAAGCCCGCATTCTAACCTGGTTTGCAGAGACATTATCAGAAATAAAGATTATAAGATACTGCTATGAGTTGGGATCCAGAACACTGGTTTGTCTCAAGGCAAAATATTTATGTGATAGTTTGACCTCATGTTCAGGTAGACAGAGGTTACTAAAGAGCTTCCCAGAAACAGTAGCATGCATTAAGGCTGTCTCAGTTTCAGGAGAGAATAGCTCAGAAATGTTCCTCTTCTACATTCCATCTTTTACATTAGGTGAATACGTTTTCATATGGGATGTGATCCTGGCATCCTTGACACAATTTAAGAAAAACCTTGCAATATCCAGGTGTGATACTGTTACTAATTTGTTTTAGAGCAGCATGCCCTAAGGAGAACCATTCAGAACCCCGAAGAATTGAAAGGCTGCTTACAACCCTGTTTTCTCATTTATTGATACCCTCCCCAAAACTGACTGTTACACACTAAGCTTTCATTCTCGTACCAGTAAGAGACCAGGATGCTGGGAGGAAAAAGGAATAGGAGTAGCTATCCACCATCTGCTTGCTGCAAGGTTTTGACACATTCTACTTACACATGTTGTGATGGCAACTGTTGGAGACAGGGAACTAGGCTGGATGGAACTGAGGTGTGATCCAATCTGCCAATCTCTAAGTCACTCTCTCTTTCAAAAGCCTCTGCATCGCTGCTGTTAAATCCAATGCTACAGCAGTCTGCCTCTGTCCTTTGTTTTCTAATAATTAATAATTTTCTAATCATTACCTCAGTAATGATTTGTAGATGTTTGTTTGTTGGCATGGAGGAGTGTTTAACACGCAAGGAAAGTCAGGTGGCAAGACCCAAGTTTAGCTGTCAGTAGTGGTGACGCCTATGGTCCCTTCCACAGCTGTGCTTGCGAGATACCAGGTCCTGTACATCCTTGGAAGCTCTAGTGGCTTCTGCAGTTCNCTTACAACCCTGTTTTCTCATTTATTGATACCCTCCCCAAAACTGACTGTTACACACTAAGCTTTCATTCTCGTACCAGTAAGAGACCAGGATGCTGGGAGGAAAAAGGAATAGGAGTAGCTATCCACCATCTGCTTGCTGCAAGGTTTTGACACATTCTACTTACACATGTTGTGATGGCAACTGTTGGAGACAGGGAACTAGGCTGGATGGAACTGAGGTGTGATCCAATCTGCCAATCTCTAAGTCACTCTCTCTTTCAAAAGCCTCTGCATCGCTGCTGTTAAATCCAATGCTACAGCAGTCTGCCTCTGTACCTCAGTAATGATTTGTAGATGTTTGTTTGTTGGCATGGAGGAGTGTTTAACACGCAAGGAAAGTCAGGTGGCAAGACCCAAGTTTAGCTGTCAGTAGTGGTGACGCCTATGGTCCCTTCCACAGCTGTGCTTGCGAGATACCAGGTCCTGTACATCCTTGGAAGCTCTAGTGGCTTCTGCAGTTCATTTTTTAGTGCCTGGAAAGTAGTTGGGACTTAAATGAGTTATTCCAAGATACATGCTTCAGCCAAAAGGAAGTCTATCTGTTCGCTGTTTGGGTCAGCTCTTCTCATGATTTTCCTGGTGCCTCCTATGTTTCAGACCTTTATTTCAGACAAAGTTAGCCCTCTATTGGCAGTTTTAGTGGAGCAGAAAGCAGAAACCTCTGACTTCCAGAGCAGGCTCTTGCTAACACTATATGGTAGTCTTTTGTTGGATCCTGGTTGTTTTTTTTTTGTTTGGTTGGGGTTTTTTGTTTGTTTTGGGTTTTGGGGTTTTTTTGGGAACATTTTTATTTTTTGAGGATAGGGAGAGGGTTGGCTATCAAATAACATTTTTTTAAAAAAAGAATGAGGTAGCTTAGGTCAAAAACAAGAGAAAAATGACAGCAGCATTCAATGAGCTAGTCAGATTGTGGCACTTCCCAGTCTTTAACACTCCAGGGCAAGCCCTGGGTTACCTGGAAGGAGGAAGTGGGAGGAATCTCCAGGGTGAAGCACGTGCAGGAGGTTTCCTCCTGTGTGAGGTCTCTGAGTCAGGCACAGTGAGAGATGCTGGTGCTGGCAGAAGTCATTGCTTGCTAACAGGGCAGGCTGTAGTGACCATTCTGCATTGCTAAGGTTCAAGCTTAAAAAGCAAATAGGACCAAAAGGAGGCAGAGAGGAGCCCCTATCTGTTCCCATCTCTGTGGCAGAGGGGAGCTCAGATGGCCTCACTGGAAATTAAACTAAGCTGACATCTATCACATTGTCTGGCAGCTTGTTAAATACAAGGGTCTTTTTCCACCTCTTGCCTCATCTTTTATTTAATTCCCTTTCTCGCCTTCCATATGGCGCCTGAATGCAAGAGTTTCCCTGAGAGGACATCTCCCTGAGGGAAACAGGATCAGGATTCAGGAAGGTACTCACTGCACCAGGTCATCTCAGTGGGTAGAAAATGAGCTAATCAATTCCATTGCTGTCACATTTTTTCTCTTCTGTACCACATTTGAGGCCTCTTTTACTCCCAAGGCTGGACTTAGTGTTTGATCTAAGATGAACTTTTCTGAATGGGGCCCAGATGACTGCTGAAATAATTTTGACATCACAGTGTCTGGTACATGACACTAGTCCTGTCTGTGTATTTTCTCCTGTTCTTCAGGGCTGGGCTTGTGTTCAAGTGTTTGGGAGAAGAGAAGCCATACATCTTTTGTGTTAATGCTGTGCTTTAGCCTGCTGGCCAGGCTGCTTGTACTTCCCTTTAGAGCTCAGCACAGTAACATCTGGATTGCCCCAGGTGGTCGGTGGGTCAATAATTGGGAGTAATCTAAGTTCTCTGCAAAGCTGCCTGATCCTGCTCACATGAGAAAATGTTGGAGAATGATGTGAAAGAGATAACATGGCACATGGATCACTGCTAATCAGTGACTCACACTCACCAGTGCAGCAGACACTGCCAGAACTGAAACCAAGGAACAGAAGGGAGACAGGGTGAAGGAACAGCCAACTCTTACATGCATAGATCGAAATTCATCAGTTGTAAATACCTTAAGTGATCTGTAAGTCATGGCATGGAAGAAGGTACTGCTTAGGGAGCAGGAACACTGTTAAAAGCTCTTGATTTAGTGGAGCAAAGGACAGCAGGCTCCCCTTTGGCATGGGGACAGATGTGTAGGGACAATTGGGTTGAGATCACTGTATCTTCAAGCTCCACTGTCATGTAAGCACAACACAGATAGCATCTGTGAGTCCAAAGCATAACTGTCTCTGAGGGATGATTGAACTCATGTACTGGAGGAGGGCCATGTCCAGCATGTGAACTCAGGCTGGTAAAGTCTGAAGCAACAGCATTCATTCAAGCGTGAAATACATTACATTTATGTGCACCTACCTCTTGTTATTTGCAGACCAGCATTGCTGAAGGCTGGTGCCTTTTTGGCATAGGCCTGCAAATAATTTTGCATTAATGAATTATTCTGAATGTAATTCTGCATTCATCCTGTTTTCTATTAGAATATTCCCTGCAGTGTAGTAGGTAATGAAGTTCTGAACTGAGACAGACAATCATAAATTTCTGTGGACCCTAGGATTTAGTTTATGAAGTTGCTGTGTTTTGTCTCCATCTTTTCTAGCCATTGCAGGGACCTGACAGTACAGTACAATATCCCAAAAAATGGCCAGAGGAAAGACAGACTACCAGGATCAATAAGCCATGCTGTCATGAAATGATTATCTATTTTGTTTGCCAGAACAACGCACATACACCCACACCCACACTCCAGCTCAAAACCAGCTTTGCACCTCCTGTGCATTGTATTTGGCATGTTCTTGAAAATCCATTGTTCCAAAATCACTGCTGTCATGACCCTTGAGTGCTGAATCTTTTGAGCAGTCAGGAGCTAAACAAGCACAGCCAAAGCACTGAGTGTCTGTGCCTTCTGCCTTCGTGGAGACTGCTGCTCATTTCAGTATCATTGCTGTGCCTCAAAGGTGGATTGTGTATAAGGTACTACCATCCCATAGTAGCTCTCCTGCTCTGAGCACACAGGGGCTTGTTTGGCCCTTCGAGGCAGCCAGCCCAGCCCAGCCCTGTCTTGTATCTGCAGAGCTTCCCTGATTCCAGAGGTACATTAATGCAACATAGATGAAGTTCTCTGGGGACTCCGTTGCAGTAAGTGCAGGACTATTACAGTGAATGCAAAGCTGACTTTATGGAAGTTTAAACAGAGACACAAAGGTCCTTTTTGGAATGTTAGTCCAATGTTACTTTGATTTTAAGAGTCACTAATTCCTGACCTAGATTACTCAAGCATGGGAGTAAAGGTTAAATTTCTGCAGAAGCCAGAATCCTTTGAAACATTGCAAAGAGGTGATAGGAAATGATCTGTCATCAATACTACAACAAAGTGGCTCTGATCCAGAAGTTGCAAAGAGCTCTTTATTTCTGTGTGAATATGGGGAACTGCTGGTACTCAGCACTCCGTGGGACCAGATATTTTTGTCTGAGTGCACTCAGCTGGAACTGACCCAGCTGTAGCCCCTGCTGCAAATAGGTGTAAGAGGCAGCATAGAGTTAGCACCTACTGTCAGCATTTTTCTGGGTTCACATGGGGATCCTGAGTTAGTTTGTCAGAACTCAAGGAAAGCCAGGCTGAGAGGATCTGGATTCAGATTCCCCACATACGTGATTGCAACCTGTAATCTCTGTGCTTCCAGTTACCTCCATCTGTGTCTCAAAGATCCTGGATGGAAACCAGCTCTTATCCTGAGACTGGTTATGCATCCACCCGTATCACCTAATAGTAGCACCCCAATAGTACTACAGGGAGGCTGTCATAGTATCAATCCATATATTAACACCAGAAGTTACAGAATTCATATGAGGAAGGCTGAATCTGCCACTTCCACAGTGCAGACTGTTGCCCAGGGCAACGAGATATGAGGGGCTGCACACCATTTAGCTCTGCTTCCTCTGCATGACCGGGAGCTGTGTGGTTTCCAGTTTCCCTTGGGCAATGAATTGTCTACAGCTGGCCCCAAATACAAGAGCAGTTATCTGCAGTTCGTGAGACATAAATACAAGACAAACAATGCTGATGTACAGCATTGTGGGCTGCCTGGCAACAGCTGCTGATAGGATCTGACTCTCGTCTTACATGCCTTGAGCTCCAGAGATTTTGTAGTAGTTACTCACATTTTAAATGGAAAACCACTTCAGGTTCAATGTGAAAAGATGAAAAAAATCTAAAACCAGAGGGGGTGTCTTTCAGTATTTCAGTATTTTCAGAGTGCCTTTTGCCTTTAAATTCCAAGATGTATAAAAATTTTAGTTATACAGAGGTAGGCAATTAGCCCACAGTTATTGGCATCTCCAATTATTTTTATTGTGATACCTCCAGTTTAATCATAACTTTCCAAGGATGTGCACATGCTGACAGGTATCAAGGAAAGAACTGCAGCAAACACACGCAGTTCTAGTAGCAATGATAAATAGAAATTAGATGATTTGGATATGAGAAGTTTGAATATGCTGCCTATTAGCCATATATGTTACAACTTTAGCACTTCAAATACATTTTTTTCTGGTGTGGATTTCATATTCTCACCGAATTGCTGTGGCTAGAATTTCTATCAGGAGAGTTTTCTTCTTGTTATCAATCAATAATCCTTCACCTAACAAAGCATGACTATAAATATTTCCCCCCTTTGAGTCTGAAGTTCACTGTTATCCATTACACTGTGGTTTAGAGGTCTCTGAAGCCAAGGCTTAATTTTTGATGAGATCAATATTGGTGTTTGCAGCATAAAAGCCAAAGCTGATGACATACATAGGAGCCATACTATTGATCTTGCAATATCCAGAGAAAAGGTTATTTCAAACTGAAATAGCTGTGGCCTTAGCATGACCCTGAGCTGTAAGCAGGTGCATAACTGATCAGAGAGCCCCCGGCAATTACCTGCCAGTTGTCTGTGCAGGAACGTTCCTGGGAAAACCTGATTAATCCTTGTTATGGTGATCAGCTTATTCTGTGAAAACAGACTTCCTATTTTTTAAAGGAGAGATTCTAAAATATTCTCACCATTTCATCTGTCTCGGATATTTGTACTGTTATCTGTGTCTAGTATCGCTTCCCCTTCCACATCAACAAAACCAGGAGGGGCTTCACAGCTGGCTTTGAAGTCACAGTTCAGTTTGAGGTAAACTTTTTAGTAATTTTTGTTGATAGTTCATAAAAATCCATCTTCCTGGTTTTGTTTTCAGCTAGGGGAGAATGCAGTTTCAGCAATGTGCAATTGTCATTTTGGATCATGTTGGATTACACTCTGGCTATACAGCAGAGCCTTGTGCATCGTTTTATCTGGAATGGCAGCATAGAGCTGGCAGCTAGTGCCCTGTGAGGAGCAAAACTGGTTGGACAGAGCAAATAGGAGCTTGTCAGTCTCATTTTGTGCCCATTCTATCCCAACATCTGCAACAGCAGCTCTGTATAGGCCACACACTCCCTGCCCCACTCTCCCCTTCAGAGCTGAGATGTCACCGCTGTGTGAGGTTTTCCCTGTCCAGCAAGGGGAGGGAGAAATGAAGCACAAGCAGTCATTCCCTGAATCCTCTTTCCAGCAGGACAGAGGAGCAGGGCTGCTGCCTGGGGAAGGGGTGTGTGTGTGTGTGCTGGTCTCAGGAAGAAGCTGTGCCAGAGCAGCCTCCTTCGCCGCAGGGGAAAGGGCAGCAGAGGGCACAGCAGCGCCGTTTGACGCTGGTTTCCACTGCCCCAGACCCTCAAGGATAGGGCCAGACTCTTCTCGGGTCAGCTGAAAGGCAGGATGTTACAGAGTTGGGCAGAGGAGCCTCTCTCCTCCAAGCCCCTTTTCCAAGAGATGTGATGGCACTGCCAGGTTTGGTACCCAGGAGCTGCTCTCCGCTGCTGGAGAGATCCGAGCGCTCCCAGGGCCGCCTGTTCGCGGAGGAGCCGCGGGAGGGCGCGGGATGGGGACCCGCTCCCTGCCCAAAGGGAACCACTCCCGGCCCAAAGGGACCCGCTCCCTGCCCAAAGGGAACCACTCCCTGCCCGAGAGGGACCCGCTCCCGGCCCAAAGGGACCCGCTCCCGGCCCAAAACCCGCTCCCTGCCCAAAGGGACCCGCTCCCAAAAGGCCCCGCTCCCGGCCCAAATGGCCCCGCTCCCGGCCCAAAGGGACCCGCTCCCGGCCCAAGCCCCGCAGAACCGGCGCGTCACCCCGCTCCTGCGGCAACAGCATCAGCACACAAAGTACCGACAGCATTAATTCCGAGAGAACCGGGCTCACCAGAGATAAACAGCGAGATGGGGGCTGGACCTTTGAAAATGGGGTACCCAAATTCTCTATTTAAGTTTTTCATTCAAGCTAGGTTATACTTTTGGAGGACATCACTTGACTATATGTGTGCTATTCTGATCTTTTTAGGAATAATAGTATAAGTTTCACATAAAATCAATTTTCCTATTTAGGAATAAACACATCTGTTTGTTTTAATCTGTAGAAAATATAAGAAAGCCTAATCTTATAAAAGCTTCTCTTTCAGCAAATATGAGAATCTCTTGTGATTTTGGTAACTTGATTAAACACTACAGAGGTTATTAAAAGTCTTAAACATATGCCAGCAAATATAAAACCTAGGAATATACCTTACAGAAAAATAAGACTGGCGTTAATATGTTCATTCTTGTCCCCCAGAGCTGTGCTGCAATGCTTGAGCGAAGATGGAGACATTCTAATGAATCAAGTCTAAATTAATCTAACAAGCCTAAACTGCAGGTCAGGAACAGCAGAGAAACCAGCTGAAAACAGCATCACCCACAGCATAAGGGGAAGGGAGTGGGGACCCTCCTAAATGCAGTAGCTGAAGCATTGGGTAGAGGGTGTGTTGGTGGAAGCCTGAGGTGAGAATGCTCTGGCAGTTCAGGCTGACTGGTGTACTCAGGACCCTGACTCCATGCTGCTGCCAAATGTAAAATATTTTCTCAATAGAGCTCACATGCTCTAAAATACCTGGCCTGTCCACTGCTAGTGCGGATATTTGGGATCAGTCACTGAGCCTGATTTTAAAATTCCTTGATTTGTTTTTATTTTACCCAATTAGTTCATTCTTAGCAGTTTCAGTTCAGCAGTCTTCACTATGAGACCTGCTGACCCTGAATATGTGCGTAGTAGTAATTAGACCGTACAAATAATGCTGCAAAATCTTAATGAGCAGAACTCTATTATAAATTCAATGTTGGAAAGATGGGGATGTCTACAAATGGTATCAAATAACATTGAGAAATGCTCTATGTGCCATGCTTAAGGCTACAACCAAGAAAGGGATATTTCTTAGTATGTTAGTAGATATTTCTTTATTTCCTAGCTTTACTGCAGTAATTGCAATTGATCTTAGACAAACTGTATGAGTACCTTGGGATTCAGTTCCCAGATGAAGAATTTTTTCCTTATGCTTCATTATTTGTATTGAGATTTTAAAGTTCACTGGTGGGTTCTTACAATGCTTCTGATACAATTAAAATATTGTATATTTTTGGTTTGTTTTACAATTGATTGCTATTCTTGAAGCAAGTATATTTAAACAAGAGACAAGAAAATATTGTGTAGAAATATGTGCATTTATGCTACAAAGGAGCAGCAAAGAAGTGGTTAGAGAGAGTAAAACTATTGTTAAGCTGATCAAAAGGGCTCTCAAGCCAGTGGGAGATGTATGAATATATGTTTTTAGCACATTCCTCCTCATTTTTAGGCTTTTGTGGGGCAAAACTTTAGGTGAAATTATTCCTTCCCCCACAAGCTTTCTTCAAAGAGTTCTCAGATGCATACTCAAATATATCTAAGCAAAAATACTCTTCTTAAACTGTATCCTTTTATTGACAATTAGAAAGGAAATAGTCTATTTCATGGGAGTAGCAATTTAGCTGTCATGCCAGAGTGCTCAGCTGAGAATCACTGGAGAAGTACAAAGCATTATTTAATGCTCCATGCCATGAAGTGAACTTACGCCTACTGGGACTAAGGCCCATAAACGGATGTGGGATTTAGATACATTTTATTGAGTTAATCTTTGCTGGTCAGCAGAAAACATTTGTAATGGGGTTTCCTGACAGACAAAAGAGCAATTTTTTATCTCATCAGAACATTGCACCACTTAGCTTTAGGCAATTTAAGTCCATGGTGCTGTTGAAGTCAAAGCGCTGTCCTTATTTCATGTGGGCTGGAGGTCTAACCTTGTGCAGAAAGTGCTCAGCACCTCCCAGCACATGAATGCTGCAGGTGGGACATGTGGAGTTGACAGGGAAGGTCTTTGTGCCTTAGTGTAATGTTGCAGAGAAACCTTTGTGCTGCTTCCTGTAGGAAAAGTTCACTCAGGTGCAGCTCTGTACTCTTTCTGCACCTGAAGTTGACTTACAGATGTCTTTTTTTTTTACTGTGTGGGCATACTTGCCTGTTAGTATAGATCCATGAATAATTTTAGTCTTGTTATGAAAGGAAATGAGGCTTTCATGCTCACGCTTTTTCTATCCCAGCTGGCCCTTTTCCATATAATTTTAGCAGCTCTTACCCGGTTTTGACAAAGGATTGAAACTCTTGGTTTCCTGTAAATTTATCCTATTTACATATTCGAGATTGAGTATGGTGACAAAACCCAATAATTGTGCTGGCTGAGGAGGAGAGGGAGAGGACTGGAGGTGTGGTTGTGTGTGGTAATGTCTTGCCTTGCTGTGCTGTGTGTGGTGCAGTGCTGCAGGTGGGGAGAGGTGAAGGAAGTGCACACATGGTGCATTGCACACTGGTGCACGTGCTAGCAGGTTATCCCTACCTTTATTTTCCTGCTTCACACCAGGCTTTGGTGTGACTTGGGAAATCACCCTGTAGGTTGTGTCTTTCCAGAACCTTAAATCTGTTACAGCTGGTGGCTCAGATGCAAAGCTGGGGTGGGTAAACTGGGCTGGGAATGCTGCAGGGGTTCAGGCTGTGGGTGGACATGAGGAAGGAACAGCTCTGCAGTATAATGCACTGAGCAGGACAAATTCCTGTTACCTGGGTGTAGGTGTATGCCAGCATCCAGCTGCCCTGTGTGGTTGCACTTGTGGATGCACACAGAGGAGAGTGTTCCAGCCTCTCATTTGCTGGTGCTCAGCACAGAGAAACACCTGTGTGGGCAGGTCCTTCAGGATAGACCTCTGGTTTCTGACAGCAGTCTTGGGAAAAAAAAAAGGAGGTGTACTTCACAATTGCCAGAGCAGAGGGAATAACTCCTCTTTGACTGATTTATCCTCAGTTCCCTAGATGAACACAAGTCCTGCCCTGGGGATGTTAAAGGACTGTGTTTGATGTGTATCTGCCAGCTGAGAGCCCAGTCAGGCAAAGCAGTGTCTAGGAAAGTCTCTACAAGAGCTTCTTTTTCCTTGTGGACTGCACAGAGTGACTGACTGAACCTCAGTGCACAGACGGGTGAACAGGGAAAAATCAATAGTCCCCAAGGCCCAATCTCCTACCCCTTGTGGTAACTGATGCTGAGTGCTTGAGAGATGGCAAGAAAACATTGGAAAGGCCTTTACTGTACTTTGTAATGTGAGAAGCTCTTTCTTCCTGTTCAGCTAACATTTGGCATGTGTCCAAAAGCCTGGAGTATCAACAGCCCTTGTGATGCTCACAGATGCTATTTTTATCCCTGTGTCTTTCTGGTTCTCCTTTATGTGTTTCAAATTATGAATTGCAAGCAAAAAAAAAAAAAATGCTGTTTCTATCAGGGAATGTGCACAGCTGCTCCTCAGGGAAAGAATCTGTCCTGGTGGTCTTGGCTGTGTGGATCCAGCAGCTGTTCTGCGCTGGGAGTGCTCCAGAGGTTCCTTGCAGAGAGAAAAAGGTGAAGGATGAAAGAAAGAGGAGCAGCGCAGTGAATCCAGTGCAGTGCTCTGGATGACAACAAGGATCAGGGTTACCATGCCCTGGAGGTGGCTCAGTGTGTCAGTGGCAGAGTACAGAGAGGAGAAAATATGTTCCTTTCTTAATGTCCGGAGTTTGTCCTTTCCAGCTCTCATGCAGCTGCTGGAGGGCCATGACATGAAGACTGTGCCCGTGCACTGGTGCTGCACTGCTGATACAGTTTAGGAGTTGGAGAATGAGGATCTGCCTTGCCTGGTTTTATAGGTCACAGCCTTCTCTGCATTACCCAGTGTCTCTCTCATGTATATCTTTTGCATTTACTTGTCACTCAGTTTATTCCCATGACTTTAAGCCAAGAGCCATTTATGTTTTGGGTAGATTGCTCAGAAAGGCTCTTGGTCTCACTTAGGTCTGTAATCATTTTCATGATCAAGAATGGAATAACTTTGCATCCAAGCCTATATCCTGGATCTAGCTACTCTTTACCCTTGTGCCAGCTACGCTTTAGTAACTCTGGGATCTATTTATCTTGCCAAGCAGAGGCCTAGCAGGACAGAAGTACCTTCTGTTCTTGGTGATCTGCTCTTAGTTGCAGAGATCAAGAGAGCCAGGTAAAATAAACCCTGCAGGTGCAGCAGCAATTTGTGCTCACTGCTTGGCCTGTGAGCATTCTGCTCCTCTCCTGATCTCCTGAGAATCTTATCTAATCCAGCAGTGATGTCATTGGCTTGGGGGGGTCTTTTTGTCTGCATTTTTGTTTATTTGCTTTGCTTTTTTTTTTTTTTTT
>VYZR01016857.1:16240-38102 GCA_013400675.1 Oxylabes madagascariensis
ATGGTAATGGTCCTTGAATAACCTTGATGTCTTCACAGCTTTGAGATGACAACAAAAGTTCTTTGGCTGAGTTTGTCCTTTGATCTTCACTACTCACTCCTGCTTCTGGCAGTTTGCGTGGGAGTTCATGTGCGTCAACAGTGGCAGAATTGTTGTTTCCCTCTGCTGAAGGTGACCAAAAATGTTTTGCTTGTCCGTTAAGAAATCACTTTAAGCAGATCAGTGTAATGAGATTCTGAAGCCATATGGCACTGGAATTAGTGCCTTCTAGTGCAGGAACTGCATGTTGCAATTGCAACTGTGCTGTATGCTACAAGGAATTTCAGGAACAGAAATGTTTTTTCTCTGCTTGTTCCTTTAACTCCTTGGGGTTTAAAACAATGTCTGGGATGTAGCCCTTTATTAAAAAAGGAGGGAGAGGAAGTCCTGGTCTGGTTTTGATTAGTTGGAAGAAAATAAATGAAAGTTAATAAAAAAGACTAGTTTCTATTTGCTAGCTGAACACTGGAATGGATGTTACTATTGCACTAAGAGTGGTCTGAAAAGAAACCTTTGTGTCAAACTACTGAAATGCCTTGTGGCTTATCAGATTCATGATCTGGGAGATGGGAAGGCAGAAGGAAGGTTATTGAGGTATACACAAAATGAAAATGTGTTTCAGCATAGCTGTCAAATATTAGTTCAAACATCAGATAAAACATCATGAAATAGGAAAATGTGAAGCTGGGGTTTCAGGAAAGGAATATAGATTATTTTCTTAGCTTCTGTGTGTATCAGTCTTTATAATGGCATTGGATTTAGATTACTTATTTCTTAGATTTGTGGAATACTGCATACATAGGTTTTGGGAGCTGCTGGTCTTCATGAATAAAAAAGATACCTTTTGCTGTTGGCTTTTTATGTTTTGTTGTTTCTAAAACGTTGGTGGATAAGAAAGGTAATTTTTTCAGTCTCTTCTACACTAAACTTTCTTAATGGTTCTTACAAGGCTCCAATGGAAAAGTGATGCCTATTTCCCCTCAATTGCTTTAATGACTATGTGGGGTAAGTTGTAAACAGCGAGTGTTTTACAGTGTTTTCTAGCTGCCTCATTTACTCATGCAGCAGAAGACTTCTCTTCCTCCTTCCTCTGACACATAAATGATGTTCCAAAACTCAAATCTTGATTCTTCACAAGAAATTATGTCCCTTGGGCTCAGCATCATTGATGTGTTTGTTGCATTTTTTGTGCTTAACAGTGATACCAACCATTACAGCACTGCTTTTTGAGGCAGAAGCATCTTGTTTCATCACAAGAGATATGGGGCTTAAATGGATTTAACTGAGCTGACTTTAAATTTGTTGCCATCCTCTGGCCACACAGTCATGGCAGCAAGCACTTTCCAGCAAGCATCAATTCCAAGGCGAACTGGTATTTCTAATGAAACCAGGAACTAGTGCAGTTGTGCAGGCTGTTTTGGGTAATGGCATCTGAGGGTATCTGGGTCATGGGTTGTGGGGTGGGGCTTTTTTCTTTATTTCTTTTTGTTGTGTGGGGTTTTAAATTTTTTTTTTTGTTTCTGATGACACTTTCTTACATTTATTAACTTGCTTATTCATTGACAGACTGACCTGGATTATGTTGCTAGGCAATGCTGGCAATTCATGACCAGAAAATATCCTCCTCCTTAGATTTTCCAATATTTTGCTATGGTTGTTTGGAGCAGCAGAAAACTAATGCCCTTTCATTCTGTGTTATTATGGAGAAGACCCAGGGAAGCATGCCTACCATTTTCTGTACCTGTTTCCTGCACTACAACCTTCTGCATGCAAAGAGCAGTAACTTGCTTTCAAACAGACTGGTACCTTTCAGCTATGGAGGAAATTTGTGAATTCTCCATCATCCACACTGTGTGTGTGTTTGGTAACAGATTACGTAAAAGAATTCCTGCAAGGCAGCCCTCGCTGCAGCTTCTGTGCAGACCAGTACAGAAGAGGTCATTTGTGTGGTAGGAAACAGGGCAAGTCTCAGTGCTCCCATGTCAGGTTTTCCATATGTGTCAGGAGAAGCTAGCCCAGCTTGTGAATGGGACTGCAATGAAACTTACAGCAGAGCAAACAGATCCTTCTGTCCATCCATTCCAGCCCTTGCATCCCAGCACTCAGTCCCTGAGGTGACCCTGATGTGCCTTGTTGCTGAATGCATAGCAGCTGCAGGCAGCTTATTTTTGTGTCTGGAGCTGGGTGATGGCAGTGGTACCCCAGGCAGCAAAGGTTTGTATTTAGCATTTTAATGGGTCAGGCTTTCTTAGGGAAAGACTGGGAAATTATTTTAGATAATTTCTCTGTTGTGTGCTGTGTGGCTACCTGTGTTTCCAAAGCTCACACCTAGGGCAGGTTTCTTCTTGCATCCACTTCCAGCATCAAGTTCTCCCCCTTGGAATGCAGCATGACACAGATCCTCCTGTTCCTAAGCCACGTGGATGCTGGTGGGCAACAGGGTACACAAGGAAGGGTGGCAGACAGAAATGTATTTTCACAAATGCTGGATTCTCCCTCATTGTTTATCTCTGTGTGTAGGGTTGAAGTGCAATTATTCTGTGTAAGTCAGATGTGAAGATATTGTCAGAAAAGCTTATNACCTTCTGCATGCAAAGAGCAGTAACTTGCTTTCAAACAGACTGGTACCTTTCAGCTATGGAGGAAATTTGTGAATTCTCCATCATCCACACTGTGTGTGTGTTTGGTAACAGATTACGTAAAAGAATTCCTGCAAGGCAGCCCTCGCTGCAGCTTCTGTGCAGACCAGTACAGAAGAGGTCATTTGTGTGGTAGGAAACAGGGCAAGTCTCAGTGCTCCCATGTCAGGTTTTCCATATGTGTCAGGAGAAGCTAGCCCAGCTTGTGAATGGGACTGCAATGAAACTTACAGCAGAGCAAACAGATCCTTCTGTCCATCCATTCCAGCCCTTGCATCCCAGCACTCAGTCCCTGAGGTGACCCTGATGTGCCTTGTTGCTGAATGCATAGCAGCTGCAGGCAGCTTATTTTTGTGTCTGGAGCTGGGTGATGGCAGTGGTACCCCAGGCAGCAAAGGTTTGTATTTAGCATTTTAATGGGTCAGGCTTTCTTAGGGAAAGACTGGGAAATTATTTTAGATAATTTCTCTGTTGTGTGCTGTGTGGCTACCTGTGTTTCCAAAGCTCACACCTAGGGCAGGTTTCTTCTTGCATCCACTTCCAGCATCAAGTTCTCCCCCTTGGAATGCAGCATGACACAGATCCTCCTGTTCCTAAGCCACGTGGATGCTGGTGGGCAACAGGGTACACAAGGAAGGGTGGCAGACAGAAATGTATTTTCACAAATGCTGGATTCTCCCTCATTGTTTATCTCTGTGTGTAGGGTTGAAGTGCAATTATTCTGTGTAAGTCAGATGTGAAGATATTGTCAGAAAAGCTTATTTGCCAAGGTATATCATGTTTGTCTGTGTAAGGAAGGAGACCTTGAGCCCCTGTAATGAAAGAAAAGAGGGAGGAAATGTTTAAAGAGAAAACTGCAGGGTTGTGCTTCTAGTTTTCTTATCCCATCGTGAAAGTTTTCTACAAAGTATTTCTGCCTTCTGTACCATTGCTTTCCCCATCTGTAAAATATTGCTGTCCCCATGGGATTTCTCTATGGAAGCTCTAATAAATATTTTACAAGTGCTAATGAATCAGGTTATTCAACTGCTCAGTACATCAATGTTCTCACTTTGCAGGCAAGGTTTTGTCAAAGGCAAAGAGCAGGAGAGTGAGCAACTTCATGCTACACAGCAAATTTGGTGGTGAGGGTAGTAAAATCTTTTACCTTTAAGAGTGGAAATGTCCTTTATAGCTTCATTTCATCAAAAGAAGAGGTTCTGAGACTCAGTTCTCAAGTCTGGTAGCTGTTTGACTACATGGCCAGTTTGTGTGTGCTGGGTTAGGAAGCTTAAACATCTCTCCCTGTGTGGCTGAGGCAGCAGAGCTGGCAGGGGAGAAGCTGCAAGTTCATGGAATGGGAAGGAAGTAGGGATGGTTGAGTTGACTTCTGTCTATTCCAGCTTACAGGTGTTCAGTGCAGTCCAGCCAGGTATTCAGCATTTCAGTAATGGCACCATAGGAGGCTTTTTTCTCCTGTACATCTTTGTCCCCTCTAGGTCATTCACTAATTTGGATTAATTAGCCTTCTGCTTTCCCACTCCATGTGTAGGGATCAGCTGTGATCTGAGCAGGCCAAGAGCTGAACAAGACTGGATGTTCTGGCACACAGTAAAGTGCCAACAGGTGTCAGTGACTGAGGCAGAGGAAGGTTTGAGGCAAAGGTCTCAGTCTGTGTGTAAGATCCTTGCAGGAAACTCGTTCTGTGCTCAGGTCACTGCAGTTGAGCTCTGGGTGGCAGCTCAGCCCTGATTCATTGAGTTCTCATCATATTCTTTGCACTGTCACCAGTGCTGGCCTTGTGCCTGTTAAGCATCTCTTGTGCAGTCCCCTGCCGATCCTAGGGAAAGCTCCTTTTTAATTCACTGTATCAGGATTGAGTGCTCTCTGCACTCAGTTCCACAATAAGTAGTTTCTTCATAAGGCTCTCTAACCAGTGATTTGTGTTACAGTAATTGTTAAATGGGAAAAAAAGTCAGCTAAATATCCAGCCCTTTCAGAGGGGGATTTCTAAATATATGCTTCAAATATCTGATTTTGATGTCTAACTAATGGATCCAACTTCTTTGTTTTAAAAAAATTAGCTGGGGGGTTGCACAGCTAGCAGAACATGTCTGCCAGCAATATTTCCCTTGTCCTCCATTTGCTACTCTGTTCATTTCGATTATCAGATCTTATGAGCAGGGACTGTGCACAGCAGCAGAGGGCTTTTCTGTACAGTTGCAGCCTCCCAGTGCCACTGCCAGACGTGTGAGTAATTGGTTGAGCAGCTCTGCAGAGCAGTCTCCTTGCACCGTCCAAGCTGAAATGCAGAAGTAAAAAAATTCATTCTCAGAGATGAAGAATCATAAAGTCATAAGCCTGAAAGGGACCAAAAATCATGAAGAGCAACCTTTTCTCAAAGAAAAATTCTTTGTGAACATATCTGGCGTGCTCATTAAGATTAATTCTGTGATCTTGCAATGTGCTTCTGGGATCTTCTCTCTTCATTGTTGTTTATAAGACAGCTTTAAATTAATGATAAGGAAGCCATTCAGGGCATGGGCTGTGCTGAGGTTCACAGCTTTCATTCTGAATGAGAGATTAAAGTAAACTGATATTGAAAGCAAGGAGGGAGAAACAAACACAGTCAGTAAGCCTGTAAAAGTCTTAGCCAATTGCAATGGTGAACATCCTGCTGGCGAGGGTGACCTTGAATGAACTAAGTGGGATAAAGTCACCAGGCTGGACTGACGGCTGAAGAATCAGGCTGGATTCCAGCAAACAGAGAGCAGATTCCTGACAAGAGTCTCCTGAGCTGTGGCAATGGCTTCTCGGTGTCGGAAATGTGGACAACAGGTACCCAGGAATCTGCCTTTCACTGCTGTCCAGATAACAGAAGGAGAAATGAAATCTTACCATGATTTTATAGGAGGATGCATTAGACTGGAGCGCATGACAAAGAAAGGTATGTGCAGCATCTTTAAAGAAAATAGCATCTTCTTGTAGTAGTAATTGCATTGCATCCCCAGACAGTTTGCAAAAAGAGATTATATTCTTAATGCTTTCTCTGAAGAGTCAGTGATAATTAAAGGCAACTGGCTGGATTTGGGTATTAACTCAGGTGTGACTGCAGCATTTGACTTGGCTGTATATTTCTGGGATATTTGCAGTGATTTGATCTAAAGGAGGTTGAAATGAATGTTAGACTCATTCTGAATAAATATTTATTTTATTTGGGTGTTAGACACTGAGTTTTCTGTATTTATCAGGAGTAGATATCTGTTGTGCATGGAAAATACTTTTTTAAAATAAATGTAAATAGCATAATAAATGCTGGAGCAGTGGGTGTCATGACCCAGCTGAGTCTGTCACCCTGTGCTCCTAAATTACTATGTGGAAGGTCAATATCTTCCATCCTGTGAAGATTCTGGTTTCACTGTAATCAGAAAGTTGCACAACGGAGCTTTTTGTGCTCTGTGTGAGTCAGCCCAGGTACAGGGCAGTATTCCACTCTCAGGGGATTGCTAGTGTAAGGTACTGGTGCTTAACAATTTGTGCTAACTGCATGTTAACTCTGAAGTGGAGTGATGTAGTTGAAATCTAGGCTGTTGACTGTCTATTCACATATCAAGATTGCTGAATCATGGAACACTTTTTCTCTGTGTCATTGAGAGGAAGATTTTCCAAAGAACTCCCCTTTCCTTTGCCCTGTTAACTTGAATAAATCCTTAGTAAACCTCAAGTCCAGAAATTTATAACGTGTTCACTAATGCATGATGAAGATTCCCAAAAGCATGCAATATGATTGTACTTGGAAATGAAATTGTTTATTATGATTTTTCAGCAAAGAGAGTTGCATTCAATCTGGTAAATCGAGAATATTCTGTAGAAAAAGAGGTGGACCAGAAGCAGGGTATCGGCTGCAGCCACTGCTCACAAACTGGGGTTTGCAGATGCTTTCTTTAATAGGGCTCTAATGCACAATGTCAGGGTTTGAAAACTGCAAAGCCAGTCCATTGTACCTCTGCTTCTGTGGGTGATCCATCCATGCTGATCTTTGGGCTCAGTGCCTACCTATGCATTGTAGTGTTTGGCTGACCTTTCAGTCACACTGATGTTTCCAGTTGCACTCTTTGTACTGAGGCATTCCGAGTTCAGTGCAGCAGGGCAGAAATGTCTGGTATCCAGTAAAAGACAGTGGAATTCATTGAAGTTCCTTCCTGAATGTTTGATCAGGTTGCTTATGGCTTTGTGGGCCTGTGGACCTGCTGGAAGCAGAGCTCAGGCATCTGCTGTTCTTTTTCTTCCTGTAGTAGAGAGGGGAAGAGGCTGGTAAGGGTTTTGCCATGGTTACTGTTCCCAGGGAAACACCTTCCCTGCCTCTCATGCTGAGAGACTACCTGGCATAGTATTATGGGTGGAAATCCCTTGGAAAATCATTTTTTGCTAGAGAACAGAGAGCTTGTCAGGTCAGCTGGAGCCTCTTGTCATTTCGTGAGGCAGAAAACATCTTCGCCACTTTAGTATTCAATTCTGCCAGTGAAGCTGCCAGAGGGGCAGAAGTTCAGTTATTGCTGAGGACAAGGTGCCTTCAGCTGCAGGTATTGGAGCTGTGTGAGTTGTGAGAACACACTGGGGCAGCTCTGTGTGTGGTGACAGTGTTAGAAGGGGGCTAAGGGGCTGGCAAGGTGGCACAGGAGTTCTTAACAACACGTGTCTGGGTTGTTTTCTCCTGCTATGAACTGACTCTGACCTTGTGTTCATTGTGGGGTTTTTTTTGGCCTGTGTTTTCTTATAGTAGGAGTGGGAATTACCTGCCTCCATAAAAAGTGGATCCTGATGATGTAGTTATGACTACTTCATGTTACTACTTTGATGACTAGACCAGTTTCCCTTAGTTGTCTGTGCTGCATAAACACAGAGGCAGAAAGGTTATCTGTCCCGGAGAACTTGGATTCTGTCTGTCCCACCTAGTCCTACAGCAAAGACTCATTGACTGTCTTTTTCTCAGGCTGGGTTTCTCTGAATATAATGGCAATGCAGGATCTCTGTGGCATGTTCTGACTTACCATCACTTTAGGGTGGGTGCCCTTTCTGCAGTTTTAAGATTGAGCTGGAGTGTTGCTAAGGTCCAAGTGGCTGATGTTTACTCAGTGCTGCAAGCACTCCAAAATATGGAGCAATTTTGACCTTGTCCATGCCCAAGACACACATACAGATCATGCCTGTGGAGCCCTTTGAATATTCTGTGGCAATTTTATCTTGTGTATTAGATACTATAATGAGAAGATATGGAAAGCATGCAGGTAACTACAGCAGAGATAGAGGCCACATGGTTGCAGTGGCCTGCAGGTTACTTGCCTTTTATCAGCAGTACCCCACAGCAAGCAGTGTTGTGCCAAGCCATTCCAGTTTCTGGATCAAGCAAATTTCAAGGCTTTCTTTGAATCAAAGTGATTTGTTCTGATGAGTGATTAGAGGTGTGGTTGTAGGCTTCTAGTCAGGTAAAGGGATAAAAATAGTGAATGCTCACAAAAAGAAAGTGCTGCTGTGAGGGGCCAGCTGAAGGGCAGGTTCCTTATGGCCACGTGATGCCTGCTCAGAGCTCCACAGCCCTGGCTCCCTGCAACAGGCTGTATGAGCTGCCTACAGGTGCTGATGGGCCCTCTGGGGTCTGGTGTGCAAATGGTGCTATTTTGAATACCACTATGTGAGCTTGAGACTCTGGGAGCTGCAGCTCCAAGGTGCTGGGTATAGCACAGCTATGAGAACCAAAGGAAAGGAGCTCCCAGAGAGCCAGGCAGAGATGTGGCAGGGGCTCCAGTCCAGGGTACTCATTGTTGGAGTGCCCTCAGTTCCTCAGGAAACACATACTGAGGCTGAAAGCAAAGCATAGCCTCTTGCCATGAAATACATCATTCTTGGCCAGTGGCTCACGTGTCTTTTCAGCACCGACCTGACTATTTATGTCACCCAGCTGCTGGTGAATGTCTTTAATGCTTGAGGACACCTCTTGCCAAACCGGCCCCTTTGTCCCCAGATGCTCCTCATTAGCCTGCCTTGTTGTGATGTTCCAATGGGATCATACACCTACGGGGGTTTTACATGGATGAATGATCCTTTGCTGGCTATGACTGTGTCTCTGCATGCTGTGGAGCTTGGGGCTGCAAGTGGATTATATATCTTTAAAGGAATAAATGTGTGTTTTTCATCTGTGCTCAAGGCTGGTGGCTGCTTAAATCAGGGTAGTGAATCTGCAGACACTAAGGAGTATGCAGTTTATTACTGAGGATTTGCAGGATTTTGCTGTTACTGCAAAACCAGGCAAGAGGCTTCTTGCCAGTAGGATGGGGACCTGTCTGTTGTGCTAGCAGTGTTTCTGCTTTTGTCCTCTGTAGAACAGAGGAATGCTGCAGTTTTGTCTGTCCAGCAATCATGGGAGCGTGTTCTCAGTCCTACTGCTGTGTGTCTCTTACTGCTGGAGTTGAAAACCAATTCTTCAAATCCATCTGTTCATGGAGGAAAAGGGACTGAAGTACTGGAGCAGTTAAGGAATTATGATTCTACCTCTGGAAGGAAATCCTATCTGAAATAAATTGGGTCTGAAATTTGTTAGACTTTTTGGAGCTTCTCCACCTTTAGTAATAAAATAAATGAGAAATGCTTTCCTTTTTCAAATGACTGACCTTTCCACAAAGATGCTGGTTATTGGAGAAAGTGACTATTTCATGTGAAGACCAGAATCTGTAGTATAAGTGGAAGGTATTTCTAAATCCCTTGAGATTCAGTCACAGTGCCTCCTTGTGCATTGCTCAAAATTGTTCTGGTTCTATTTGCATTCAGTATTTCTTTTTCTCTTTAATAAAAAAAGCTACCTAGGGGACCTGGGGTAACTTTTTTCAGCTGGCTCTCATTGCATATAAAATAGCTGAAATAAAATATTCTGTTTTCCACAGAGGTCTTTCTGAGAAAAGATGATTATCTTAGATGCTTGTGTTTCTTTTCACCTATTCCCATTCATATGCAGCATGCTCTGCTGTGGTTGAGAAATACTAAAACCCTGTTTACCTAATCAGAAAAGTCCAGACTATTATGAGAGAAATAGGGAAGGCACAGCTTGATTTTAATTTAAAAGAATTCTGAGAGAGATGTAGTACTGCAGAGATCAAGAGAACAAATTCTCAGAGGGCAAGTTATAGCAGAGGCCTTGTGGGTATTTATGTTTTTCCCTTTCTCTCATGATACCAGAACAAGAAACAACTCAGTGAAATGGAAAAGCATTAAACATGGGTAGACAGATTGCTATAATTGGCAATGTTTTGTTAACTTGTGGGACTTATTTCCACAATATAATAGTGCAGATTGCTTTTTTTAAATTACCTAAATTGTAGTGTAAACTGTCTGGGGACAGGATTTCAAGGGAGAATGGTGCTGAGTATGCTGGGAGGTTGGAGAGCGCCTGTGCAGAGCTCTCACCCTGGTTATGCCCACAGAGCTTATTCTCTAAATTCAGCCAGTTCTGCTGCTTCAAGCCTCACTGAAAGACCCAGTTCTGCTGTGCTGATGTATTGATTTTTTTATACAAATTGTACTGCTGCTTCATAACCTGAATCTTGCTGTGGATTAGCCTGACCAGTGAGTTTTCTAAGACATGGACTTTCCTTCTTCACCACCTGCACATCATCTACTGGAAATACTCAGGATCAAGTATAAAGAAATGATAAATAAATGCTTGATTGGAGCAGCCCAGCTCTTTATGGATATTTGGACTATGCCAAGTGTCTTGTTGCACAAATTTCTGATGCTATTAGTTAATTCCATTTTTCAAGGGGAAAAAAGATCCTCTAGGCTTTTATAATAGACAAGAATTATTGACCAAACATTTTTTCCCACCTTTTTCTAAGTTGGACTATCCCAGCATCTTTGTTTTGCACAGAGTCAATGCCTTATTTATATTCAGAACCTGTGCCTATGAGTCATTAAACTGGGGATTGCTCAGTTTAGGCTTCATGTCTAAACTCCTGAGTCACTACCTTGAGACAGTGTGCTTCTGGGGGCACCTCTGAGGCGGTCTACAGTAGTGAAAACTTGATTTTTAAATTGAGGTCATCATTTGCTAGCATTGGGAAGAGCTGAGGTGAAATGGGAAGGGGTAAAGGGATACTGTGTTCCATTTTCCCTTGACTTTACCACTAGACTCAGGAAGTGACATCTGTCAGAGAATGGATGAAATTGGGGGCAACTTAAATTTTCAAGTCAAAACCACAATAAAAGTCAATGGGCTGTAAGTCAAAGTGGGAGCTGTGAAATACAAGCCAGTTTCTTTGTGTTAGGTCATCTCTAGCGGAAACAGTGGATTTGCAGTTGCCTGATGTCTTTAACATAAGATTAAAGAGCTTTCTAAAATGCTGGTTTAATCCAATTTCCATTAACATCTTGTGTGTTCAACAAGTCAAACACAATGAACCTAGTGGTCCTCTCTGGTCCTGCAGTGAAAGAATCTGGGAAGATGATCTCTGAGTTAGAGGCACTTGGGTATGGATGAGCCATTCCTTGTCATGCTTTTGGAGGACCACACCCACAGGTATGAACACATGGACGTGTAGAGACAGATGCTGACATGGTGCAAGTTATTTCAATGAAATTCGGGTGTATTGTAGCCAGAGATGATCATGTTCTTGAATATATATATTTTTTAAGTAAACTTAAATGTGTAGTACAGTTGCTTCCCAGTAACAAAACCTGAAATGTCAGTATTATGCTATTCTATGGGTTGTATGCTGGTGGAACAATATTTGGATAGTACAAAATACTGTTCTGCTGAGAGAGGCATAACAAAGCCTTTTCAGCTTGGCAAAGACATTTTGCCAAAGCATACTGAAATTACCTGTACTAATTACACAAATGAAAAAATGTCTGATGTGTAAATTTAGCCTATGAAACTTAACGTACTGCCCAAGGAGAATGTACTGGCCCGAGAGGAATTTCTTGGTGCCACTTCCATGGTGAGTTCATTCCTCCCCTTACATCCCGAATCCACGTTAGGTTAGTAGTCTACATTCACCTGCAGAGTAGCATTTAATCTTCTAACTCCACGGCTGGATCTGCCACTTCTGCAGCACCTCTCCAGACAGGGTTAAAGTGCTTTTTAGCCTGTAATTATCTGGCACATTTACCAGCCACTGGGACCGAGGTGACACTTGTCCGTAACGCTTTGGAGCTCGTCCCTCTGTGCTCCCAGGGAGGCCGATCCCAGGAAGGTGCCGGATGGTGCCAGGAGAGGTCAGTGCACTACCCCACACCTGGCTGGGCACCCGGCCGTGCACAGGCTCTGCTGCTGGCTCGGCTCCCCCGGGGCTGAGCTGGGCTCGGTGGGGAACACAGCTGTGATCTGTTCGCTCTGCACAAGCAGAGCTGCAGGGGAAGCTCCCAGGAGAGCAAAACGTGTCTGGAATGGGAGACAGATTTTGTACATTGGTTACACGTGGGCATTTATACTGGTACAGGCTGCAGAGAGTAACGTTACACACCCACTACAGCTGGTGAATCCACTTGTTTGGCAGACAGTGTAGAGGAGGCTGGGAAAGGAAGTGCAGTGTAAAATCCATGCATCTTGCTACTCTCCTGATGTACTTTTATCCACCAAGTAGTGTCTGTCTGTAAAGCTACAGGTATCATAAGCTCTCAGGTGTATCTTGGTAATGCTCTGCTTAGATCTGGCATTTATTTGTAACTACATAGAAAATCCTGTTAGTTTTCTCATGCTTTACTATAAGCATTGTCATAGTTTGTGTTGGTTTGCTGATGGGAGAAGGATGGAAATACTGGGAGTATTATCCTTAAGACAGCTCCACTGTCCAGTAGCCTGTCTGCACAAACAACTTTGGTCTGCTCCTCAATTTATAGCTGGGGAAAACTGAGGCTGACTGATGACCTGGATTCCTCTCCCTGTGCCTCAGTTTCCCTATCTATAAAATGAATGACACTTGTCTTTTTGGAACCTGAAGACACAGAACAAACAAGATACTTCCATTTCATCACACATCCTAGGGGACAGCTACTGGGTAAAGAATGACTTCTATCTGAAGCTACTGAGCTGCTGGGGGTTGTGGCAGTAAAGGGATAGTAAATTTTATGAGTTAACCTAATGTTAATGTTGCTTCCCAGTATTGCTTCAGACTGCTACAGGTGTGATGTTACCTTCATCAAGCTACATGTGTACTCCCTTCATGCACTGAACAGTTGTCCTGAAGTATTCATTGAACTAAAGATGTATAAGTGATACTCCCCTGTTCAAAACCTGAGGTCATGTTTCCTACCAAATTCATAGGTCTCGTGCAGTCTTCTCCTTTATCTTTAAATAACAGCACTATGTTCTGTTGTGTGGGTGTGCCTTCGGGATAGTACTATGGGACAGCTATTCACCGCAGCACTGCTGGTTTCCCTTGGCCCTGAATACTCTGTTATTTATGTTAATGAGAGCCCTTTCCATGCTTTAGTCTGAGCAAGTGAATCTGTTTTGGTGCTTGTTGGGCTGTATCTTTATTGTTTGTGCCAAGCTGCGAATGCCTCCAGAGTGCCCCTTTGGAGGGGTCTGGGGGCAGAGCTGTCCAGGCGGGAAGAGGCAGCGGCACCTCGGGCAGGGTTAAAGCCTGGGCACGGTGCGAGTCAGAGGTCTCTGCTGTGGTTTGCCCTGAAGCTGTTACTAAGCAATTTGTGCAGACTCCTCCAGGAGAGCGTCAGCTCTTTGGTGCACTGTTGGTTGGATCCAGGATCGTTCCCACAGAGTGCTGCCTCTCTCCATCCCTCCCCTCTCCTGGGTGAACTCATTGCCACGGCGGGACTGCCGAGGAGCCAGGCTGCCTCACCACGGAGGGCACGGCTCGTGAGTGTCTGAAGGGGCTGAAGGGGAGGCATCGCTCTTTGCAGTGTCTTTCTGTTGCTTTTCCTAGTGGGCATCTGAGCTGAGCTGCTGGTGACAGCTTGGAGAAGGCTGCAGGAGGGTGGCTGGGAGCTCTCTTGGGCAGAGAGGTCGTCTGTAAGCAGGATTTGTCCCGGAGATACACTCACAGTGCTGCTGGCAGCTGTGGTGGCTGCTGTGGCTCACTGTTTGTCTCCAATGACAGTAACCAGGGAAATATTTTTGAGCTGACTGGCCTCTGTTCAGCAGTGAGCAAGCAGCCAGTCCTTCAGCTCCTGAGCTCAGAAATTATGTGAATAGGCTCTGAAATTATTTTGCTGGATGCAATAGTTCAGGGCAGAGCCAGTGGCTAGAATTTTTCTAAGATACAGTTTCAGCTATGAAACTGTCTGCTGGCAAGCTCTGGGAGAAAGGAATGAAGTGTGCTGTATCTCTTGATTAGCTCAGTGTCCAGGCATTGATTGTAGTGAGCATATTTTAGCTTTGCAGTTTGCCACATGTGGGTTTTGTTATTTATGATGGTTTTTAACATGACATTATGGAAATGTTCTTTTGTTCTATTCTCTGAGCAGGAATTTGCGTTCTAGCAATCCAGCATTGTCGTGAAGGCCAGATTTTGGGAAGAAGATGAATTAACTTTTCTCTGGCAAAAATCAGAAACCATCAAGATGGTTTTACTACTGAGGCACTAGGCAAGAGGCTGTCCCATGCTGCTATAAATCTGGATTTCTTTCTTGAATGCTGAGATTAGACCTTTGCCTTTAATGCCTTTTATTAGGGAAGTTTCAGTTTTGTGGGTAATAGGATGTAGCATCC
This sequence comes from Oxylabes madagascariensis, assembly GCA_013400675.1. Classification (NCBI taxonomy): domain Eukaryota; kingdom Metazoa; phylum Chordata; class Aves; order Passeriformes; family Timaliidae; genus Oxylabes; species Oxylabes madagascariensis. The sequence continues at coordinate 30,617 of VYZR01016857.1, forward strand.
CCCCACCAGGGGGTGATCTGTGAAATCAAACAATATCTTGCTGACCAAATGATGTGGTGTGGTGTGTTTCTTTAGATCTTTTCTGGTTATGGATAATTCATAATGTAGAGTGAAGATTTGTTAATAATTATCTATCTCTTACGATTTACAGCAGTATTATAAGAAGTATCTTCATAATAGGCTGGGATATGAAGTCACCTGAACTGAACAGTGGAGAACTTTATATTAGTTTGTAAATTTAGCTTTTATGGGGATTATTAATGGAGAATTTTGAGATGTGTGCATAAATGTATGGTGGATTCTGACAGTAAGTAGTCATTGAAATCCTTGAAGTGTGACTATAACTTTGTACACACCAATGTATTTTTGCAGAATGTACCAACAGAAATTCAAAATGACAATTTACCTGTGCAGAAGAAAGATTTTAATTACTTTTTGATTTACCAATCAATTTTAAGACTTCTTTAAAAGCAAACAAAAAAAACCTCCATCAAACAAGAATATCCAAAGACTGTTTTTGAAGAAGTGGTTAAATGGAAAAAGCAGGAAAATCTGTTTCTTCATCCAAGGAAGTGTATTCCAAAATATTTTGACATGGGCTTAGAAAGCTGACATAATGCCTAGAGGGTGCATTTCCATTTGGGAGGGCAAGATTTCAGTTTTTTATATGAACAGCTCTACTTTCTTCCCCTTATAAGTCAACCACAGTAGACTCCTAATGTGTACTGTGCCTGCCTGTAAAAACAGCTTATTAAAGCCTGTAACCACTTCTGGAACACAGGAAAACACAGCCTCTGAACAGGTCTTTTCCATCTGTGACCTCTACACTCTTGTAATTTTATGTTAAAATGAGCATCAAATTTAGTAAATGAGATTAATTGAAAAATGCAGTGATCCAAAGAATTTGAACAGTCTTCCCTTAAAGACTTAAAATCAGCAGAAATATGTGCCTGCAGAGCCAGGCTCAGGTAAAGCTGTACCTCCATCATTCAGTTGCACAGAGTGCCTTGGAAATATCAATCATGACTCAGTGTAATGACAGGAGAAAACTTCAGAGCAGATCTGCTGCGTGACAGAAAATCACATCAGGCACCAGTTCAGCTTCTGCCCAGGTAGGCACTGGGACTCACGGGTTTTTGAGCTCTTCAGAGAAAGGTGCATTTCTAACATTCCATGGAGATTGTTTGGGAAAGTTTGCAAGGCAATTCCTTCCACACCATGGCCTCAATCTGTTCCCTTCTCAAGGAATTGGATCATGTTGGCAGTGCAGCTCTCAAGATGGAGTCTTGCTCCTAATCTTGCTTCTCCAGATTTCTACAACCTTAGTGTACACAAAACTGGGTTGCTGATGCAACTAAAAATCCACCAGCTTAAACAGATACTTCCAAACATGAACAAGAGTTAATTAAATATTTTAGAAGAATCTTCAGTCTTTGGAAGATGGCTACCAAACTTTGCTATGAAACTTGGCTTTAATGAGAAGTGAAATTGCATTTAAACCAATACGCCCTGTAGGTTTTACAGTTGTGCTTGGTGAAAAATTGATCTGAGAGAAAAGTTGATACCAGTCACCTATGCTTCATTTTGGTTTTTGCTCTAAGCTGACCTAAGTCTGATTCTCTCCTGGAAGGGGTCGTTGTGGGTTTGCCACCTCCCACCCCTCCTATGCATTACCAGCACTTGTACCCTTCAAGCAGCTTTGCAGAGAACTAACCCAGATCAGAAGCAATCACTAAGGAATTGATTGCCTCACCTTATTTACAATAATGTTAGTCCTGGCTTAGTGTTCAGTTGACTCAGCATGGGTTAGCAAAAAAACAGGTGGCAGGAATATGCAGAAGAATAAGAGAAATGATGGGATTTCCTTTCTGTTTATAGCAGGATTTTTAGTTCCTCTTTAGAACAATCTGTAGCACAGCAGCTTGTATCAGTAACTGACCTCGCTGTTTGTCTGCATGGGCTGAGAGAATAAACAAACCTTTTCAGAAAGTAAACAAGGGGCACAAACGGTGAAAAACAAAAATAAATAGAATTTTTTTAAAAGGAATCCAAACTAAGAGATTTTTCTCTAATGTAATAACCTTGAAGTTCTTTTTGACCTTTAGAAAGGGAACTGTTTTGCTTAAGGACTTGAACTGGGAATTCTGGTGGGATTTTCAAATCCTTTAATCTGCTTAAACCTTATCAGTGAAATGTGCAAATTTTTCCTTAGTGTATTTAATTCTTGAAATGTCACTTAGCTCTGCTAAACTTTGCTGTTGTTAGAGGCAAGCAGAGCAGAGTCAGGACCTGGGAGAAGTTCTGAACTGTAGGAATTCTGCAACTTTCAAACTCTGGATTTGCCTTTTGGTAGTTTTTAAGGAGCATAAGACCACATAACATGAAGTGTCCTTTTATGTGTTTAAAATGAAATATCTGGCCAAGATATATCTGGCCTCATGCTTAACCCTTTTCCATCACATCAGCACTCTGATTTTTCACCAAACAATTATGAAAGCTCTGAGGATAACTTTTGATAGAGTTTGCACAAAGTAGAAGTAGGCTGATGTACTCTACTATTTTAGAAAATAATTTCTTTCACTCCCAGCTGTCTTCCTTCCCCGTGAATTACAAATTAGGCTGTCATTTAGAAGAAATGAACTTTCCTCTGGAAATCTGTAACCCATTATTCCAAGAGTAGTGACTTCAGATGGGGGACTGAAGCCATCCTCTCCTGCAGTCAGCAGAAGGCTGGGCAGTTGTAGCCTTCAGCCACTTAAAAACAAAGAAGCCCCAGTGTCCTGTTGTGGCTGGGGGCCTTTGGTTGTCCTTGGTGGAACAACAGGCACTGCTGTGCCAATCTGCTCGGTGCAGCCCAGCCCCTCACTCTAGCAGGTCACCTTTCCATTTGTTGGAAACAATGAGTTGCCATTGGCATGTAAACTAATTTCTGTCTGCTCAGAGAAGAGAGGAAAGAACAAGATGATGTTCTTTGTTGCTTTTAATCATCTGCTGTTGGTGTAGCTCCTCCAGACCCGCTGTGGAAGCACATACAGCTGGGTGAGACACAAAATAAGCAAATGTGTGTGTGCAAGCCCAAGCAGGTTTCATTTTTGAATGAGGAATTATGAAGGATAACTGAATGGCTTTCCCCTTGAGGATCAGATAGCACAGTTGCAGTGAGCCTCCCTAGAGAGCTGGGAAGGAGGAGAAGCTGTGCCAGACAGATGGCTATAGTAATTGCTTTTCTTTTTCTCCCCCTTGGTAGAAAACCCTGGGAAGCAAAACTGTAAGGCCTAATTCTTCTGCATTGAAACTGGCTTCTGCTAGGAATTGAATTTAGAGCAGTTTAAGAGGAGAACCAAGAGTAGATGAACTGACTTGTTTCTTTTATTTTTTTTCCCTCTTTTATCACATCCTTATTCATATTTAAATTGTCCTGACAAATTCAATTAATTCAAGTAATGAAGAACTGTATGATATATGCAAATGTTCATCTTTGATGACCTGTGTAGGGGATTGGCATTGTTTCATGTAACACCAAACAATTGAATTTTTCTTTTTTAAATTTTAAAGGCTATGAATAACTGTCTCTTAAAAAAAGAAAAAAAAAAAAAAAAAAAAATAAAGACCACAAGAGCAATCACACAGAAGGTGGGAAATGTCTGAGTCAAGATTCCCAAAATAGATATGTTCCAGACACTTGGCTGGTGTATGTTTTGATAGGATCTAGAGTTGCATGCCTATGCAGATTTTATCTGAGGAGGAGACTGCTCTGAAGTGACCAGGAGTTGTCCGATCTCCTCTGTAGATATTAGCAAAAGGTGCAATGAAACAAGATACTTGTCAAGTTCCTGCAACTTTTCAGCTTCCTGAAACCTTCTCCTTGACCCCATGCAGTGTTAAAATGTGCCTGTCATCAGTAAGTTTTTCTGAAGTGTATGTGAATCTGTAGTGGTCAGCTCAATACCAGCTCATGTCACCCTGAAGAAGGGGTTTCTCAGCTGGAATATCAGTCCCACAGAAAAATGGTACCTTGCTTCTGTCCTGGAGGGTGAACAGCACTTCCTGCTGCCTTCTGGCTTGCAGTACAGACCAGAGAGGCTTCAGAGCTTCCTGGATAAAGCTAGTGGAAGCTGTAAATGATTAATGCTCACTGATGCTAGGCAAATGTCATAGCTTTGAAACAAACCCAGTCTTGTGTCTTTTGGTTTGCTTCTAAGATTTTTTTGTCAAGCTTTTCTTCTAATCAAAGACTAAAATCTTCTTCCAGTAGCCTCAGGTAATCATGTTTCCAAGGACTGGGACTTTTACGGCAAGTTCTGTGCTGTGGTGGTGTTGCAAATTCTTCCTTGTTGGGGAGTAACTACCTTTAAGCACTGTCGTAGAGGAAGATACAAACGGGCAAATGGGACCTTGAGTGCTGTTGGCTACAGCTGCTGCCATTTCATAGCCACATGATCTGATTTGCTGTTTGGGCTCGTGAGGCACCTTCCCTTGTTGTCTCAGATTTTTCTCAGTCTCCTGCTTGTTTCTTCTGCTGCAATTTAATTTCCGAGCATGTCAGTGTGTGAACTGTACTGACTTATGGAATGTGTGATTCCTAGTCCCTAAATGTGTTTTGTATCACCTTCCTCATCATCTGAACCTCTCCTCCTGAGTGTGGATTTTACAGCAAATCCCATGCGGTTCATCTTGCCCAGGCAGGGGATTTTATGAGAACTAACTGGCACTCTGCAGCTCTTGTTTCTTTTGCTTAATCTTATCCTTACATCACAAAAATATTTTGAAATAAAAAGGATATTTAGAAACCAGAAACCAAGCTATGTTTAGAGCAAGCTAATAAAGCTAAATAGGAGTTGGTTGGCTGATGGAATTTCTGTTTTGCTCGAGACTGGTTAATATTAATGATATCTTCACACTGGCAAACACCAAACACAAACAAAAGTACTGGCAGGTTTGTTACCCTGGAGGGCTGGGCAAGTCTCTGAGAAGGCAAGAGATGGTAGCACCTTTTCTAGTTAACTTCCCATTTCTGTTGAGCCTCCCTGTGATTCTGTCATCCACTGTAGAAACCCTTTTTCTATTTTTGCAGCTGATTGACGTAATCTCAGTCCTGGTCAAACCTGAGTGTACCTGACCACCTGTGGGACAGCACAGATGTCACAATAACTTTGCATCTTCTGGATACTGAAATCAACAGTGTTTCCTTCAATGGATGATGCCCTGAGGCTTCTCGATTCTGAGAATCCAAGCTTTGTTTAAATTATTAATTTGATTTTCCTTTCCTGTACTTCCATGTTGATTGTTTCTTGTTGCAATCAGCTACAGTCACCAGTTTTTCTCTCTTCTGCCTTCATCTTGCTGCCAACACCTGTTTTGAAAAGGGCAAATCTGTTACTATTATGGCGATTCAGAAATACTTCCAGTGTACTTTCTGAAGGATGGTAGAATCTTTGGACCAATAATCTGGGGACACTTCTCAGTACCTGTTGAGAAGTGTGTTCGTAGATTACAGGACCTTTTTGCTGCTGGTTCCTTGAGTGTAGTATTTATCTGACTCCAAACAGCACTATCAACATGCTGTTCTTCAGCAGCTGGAGAGAAATCAGGCTTATAGTATTCTCTACTTTCTAAAAAATAACCTTGTATACTCAAAAAAATTTTAGTTTGCTTTCTTTTACTTCCTCTGCAGTTTCCTCCCCAGGTCCCATTCTGGATATGCATAGAAGAAATTGCAGAGTAAAATTGGAAAACTTAATGGGTTACTATTCTTTTGTTTGCTTTGAGAATGTATAACAGTCCCTGACACCAAACTCCTTAGTGATTCCTGATTGCTTTTGCCACCTACAATGTCAAGAATCAGAGAACTGATAGTGAGCCTCATAAACAGGATGGAAAAGGTCCCACATTAAAAACATCATTCATTCGAGTTTGCATTTTCTCCTATTAATTTCAAAAAGGAGGATTTGCAGAATCATCCTCCTTGACTCGTCCTCTCTCCCCCCACCCCAGTTCTTTGAAATTATTGCCTTTTTTGTGCATCAGCCAAAATCTGTGAAACTTCTTTTCACATTGTCTGTCGCTCGTTGTGACACGAGCTCTTCAGCTGCTTCATCTCAAGGCATTAGTGAAAAAATTAAAAGTGTTTGAGAATGAAATAAAACTTTCCAAATGACACTGCGTCATTTAAAACCTAGAATCCTAGTTCTGGAAAGGATCAGATGTCTGAAAGCAAGACAGAGAAGGTATTTTGGACAGTAAACTAGGATGCAGAAGAAAGGAGCTAATCTCTAACCACTCTGACCTCCCTCTCTGTTTCTGGACTGTTGGTTTAAAATCAGGTGCACAGAAGTATTTCAGTGCCTGTGTTGAATTCACATCAGTTACAATTTTGGTGCTTAAATGCAGCAACTGCCTGCCCTGACTCAGGCCTGTGATCTCTCTGTGCCCAGCCTCCTTCCTTCCACCCGTTGTCTGGGCACTTAGAGGTGATCTGTACAACATCAGGACTGGTAGTTGCTCTGTACAGTGGCTAAAGGAGTAGTTCCAATAGGTGTTTTTATAACATCAGTCTTGATCCTGCCAGTTGAGTTGGCAGATATTTCTCAGTAAATGTTGCTACTTTAGACTGGCCTGAAGAGTGGGGAGAATAAGTGGGTGCACCTGTTACAAAAAGAGATCAAATTAGCTCCAGGTGAGACTATAACTACTTTTCACTCCATAGATCCCACAGAAAAGTTGAGGTCATTTTTGCCCAGCTACTTGCCAAGTTACTTTTAACTTCTTGGTGTTTACTTCAAAATAACAGGCTTTGTTTTCATGAGAAGAAAGTCTCACAGCCCCTTATTTCCTCCTTTTACTATGTATTTGCTCGTAGCGGAAAAAGCATCGGGAAAGGAAACTGTTGTGGATTGGCTGGTTGCACAAAGTCCTGCAGCAGAGATCGGGGAGTTCAGGGTGGAACAGGGCCGTAGAATATGTGGAATAGACTTCACTGTTTCAAAGACTGAAAAACTGCTGTAGTGGGAGGCCAAATGCAGTGACTTAATACGGAACCTGAAGTGGTGAGGAGCAGGCTGTCAGCTTGAGCAAACCTGTGGCAAGTTCTGCCAAATCTACTGGAGCTGGTTTATGGAAAGCTCTCTGAAATCACAAGGCAATAGATGAAGTTAACAGGCTGAAGAGGAGACTCTGTAAGTATCATGTTCGTTACCATGATAGTCATATAATAGCTCAGGCAATAGTCTGGCTAGGCTCTTTTACTTTGAGTGTCATCTTTGTTTTGCTGGGTTGTTAAAAAATTGTCGTTGAGGCTTTATGAACTCACTGAAGATTTCTGTTTTCCCTTGCACAGATGAAATCATGCAGCAGGAGATACGGCCGCTGGTAGCAGTGGATATAATAGAGCAGCTCCACAGGCAATTTGCAATCTTGTCAGGTAAGAAGTTGCTGGTAATGACACAGTGATTCTCTTGGAAACATATTGGAATGCGTCATGCTGACT
>VYZR01016862.1:21443-34787 GCA_013400675.1 Oxylabes madagascariensis
TCATACAGATATTTTTCTTCTTATCATAGGCTCATAGAAAGATTTGGGTTGGAAGGGGACTTAAAGATCATCTAGTTCCAATCTTTCTGTCATGGATAGGGACGCCTTCCATTAGACCAGATTATTCAAAGCCCTGTCTAACCTGGCCTTGAACACTTCCAGGGATGGGGCATTCACAGCTTCTCTGGGCAACCTGTTCCCATGTCTCACTACCCTCACAGTAAAGATTCTTCACATTCTTTTTTCTTTTGCTCACTTCTGTTGCCTTCAACTACTGTTAAGGCCCCTCTGGAGGTGTCCTTTGATAACAGTTTTTTGCATCTCACAGTAACAGCTCTCCTGTTCTGGAGTGGCCTCTACTTCCTCTGGAGCAGCCTTTCTTCCTTGCTCTGTAGTGATTCTTCATCGCTGTGGGGTCACACTTGATAACAGTTTTTTGCATCTCACAGTAACAGCTCTCCTGTTCTGGAGTGGCCTCTACTTCCTCTGGAGCAGCCTTTCTTCCTTGCTCTGTAGTGATTCTTCATCGCTGTGGGGTCACACGCACACACACACACACTTTTCCCAAATGCAATTGTGTGCAGCGACCGCTGCACTCCACCCACCTGGCTCTGCTATGTCATTCTCTAAGGCTCCTGAAATGAATTCTGAACAGTTCACACTTGGCTGTCTGCAAATCAGACATCTGTGTTTTTCTGAATGTTTTTCAAGAGGTGATCTGGAATGGAAATAGACAGTTTTCTCACTTAATGTTCCTTATTGCAACACCTCTTGCCACAAGTTACTTTCATAATGTCCCAGTGCACACGTAGCAATATGTGAGTGTGAATGCACCTCACTAGCGGGAGGTTTCAGGTCAGCATACAGATTGAGATGCACCAGGAACTCCAGCCAAACTGGTTTTCCAAGCCTGTAGGTGAGGATGCTGAAAGATGAAGCAGCAGATTGGAGTGCTATTGAACTGTGTGTGTTGAATGGGAATGTAGGGGTGGATGGTATTTGACGATGCCTGTTATTTTGCTACAATTGATTACTGGTTGTGGATAGACTAATTAACTACCTAGCAACTCTTTGCTGTTGGGATGTTATGCCTCTTTTGCACCACTTAAAAAATCAGCTTTGAACTCCACTCGGTTATCAATGAAGGAACAACTAACAGAGAGAACATAGCTATTGTTTCTCTCTCACACATGCTTTTTCAGTGTCTTCACAAGCTCCTGCATGTGATCTACAAGAGGGAGCAAAGAGTCTGACTTGTCCAAGACTCTCATTTGGAAGTTTGTTTTTAGTTCAGGGGAAAACCTTTGACCCAGAGCCTGTCATAGTGAATCACTGTTGTACAGCTGCGATACCTGTGTGGTGTCTCACCCTTTCCCAGGAAGTCCCTTCTATGTCTGTTTCCCCAAATCCCTCCGTTTCCATCAGAATGCACAGTTCACTGAGATCACTGTTGGCAACATATTTTAGTGCACACTTAAAATAAAGGCTGTTTTTGATGGATTCTCTGAATTAGGATTTAGGAACCCAACCTGTCCCTCATTCCACATTAGAAATGCTGTGATTTTACCTCCAGTTGCAGACATATTGATTTACACTTGGAAGAGAAAAGGAGAATTGATTAGGAGTGGAATAACTGCAGAATGAGGTGCACACTAGTGAGGTCTGGGAGCGGGAGGATGGAGGAAAGCTGCAGCCATTTTGAGACACTCAGAGTCTCTTTTTCCCTGAATTCAGTCTTGAGAAAAATAAACATTCTTATTTTAATCAAGAGGTTTAGTGACCCTCTGCTGCAAGCCTCACAGCCTACCCTGCAGTTGTGAGAGTGTGATGGCAAAGATCGATGACTTCTGTGAAAGCAGCCGCTGCTTGCGTTCCTGTTCCACTGGTGAGGCACCTGTCGTGCTATGTATTGATTTTTCTTTTGTTTGTCAAAGGCACAGTTTATGTATGGAAACTAATCCTCTGCTCCCTACAGGAAAAAGAACAAAGATCCTTTGTTTCCAATGAGCTTTAAATGAAAATCCACAGCACCTAATTAGGTAACTCAGCTCCCTAACACTGCAGCCTGTGCAGCTTTGTTTCTTGCCCTGCTGACTGCGGAACACTGTTTGTCTGTCTGCCTGCCTGTGCCCCTCTCAAATTAGGACATAGAATGCATCTGTCTCCTGCCTGCTAACATCCTGGTGTCTCCTGGAAGAGCTTGAGATTTCTGATGTGCTGGTGTACAAGCCACCCCTCTCTGACAGTTGCTAGCCTAAACAGACAGACACACCAACTCTGAAAAATTTCCAAAATTTTGATCATTTGATACATTCTCTATGTAGCAAACACAGGACGTGTAGATATCTTGATCAAACCACTGCAGATTTTCTTGTTTCTGTTTCCTCAGTGGGCCAGGGCTTTTCTCATGTTGACAGCAAAGCCCGGCGCCATGCCCTGCTTATACTTCCTTGCTGCTGGCCATTTTTTCTTTTTCAATTTCTTCTTTTCCCTCTCTCATTCCAAAATGCTGAATTTTTTTCCCCTCAAATCTCTTGTCAGGTGAATTCCTAATCAACCTCATCGGATGAATTCCTAATCAGCCTCATTGACCACTTCTTCCGCCCAGCAATGCATTGCCTGACTTCAATCTGTTTGTAGTTCAGAGCTGAAGAACTGCCTTCCCCCAAGAGCGAGACACGGCTTTGTCCAAAGCATGTCCCGTAAATGCACGGTTATCAAAGTTTAATGACCTCATTAGTACTCGTTTGCAGAGTGCAAAAGCAAGCACTTTCTGTGAGATATAGATCAAAAGAAGAGGGAAAGGAAACAGCAAAGGAGACTCATTTTCAAGACAACTTGCAGCCCCAGCTGAGCATAAGTGAATTGCCTTTAGCAGACAATAGCAACAGTGCTAATCATAAATAGTTTTCTGCATTGCCTTGCCAACATTCCTGTAAAAATGTATATAAATCCCTGTAAATACACCCTATATATGTGAGTATATACACAGTATATATGAGAGATGAGTGAGAACACACAAACCAATTAAAAATATGCATTTCTCAAGCTTCAGATGACAACAAAATGACTGCAGGTCTTGTGAAAACTCATGGATGTTTGATCTTTGTCAAGGAGGTCATGGAGGAACACTCAAAGAGTGACTCCCACAATGAGAAAACTGTCCTTATGATGAAACATAAACATCAAACCTACTGTCATCATTTTAATTCTAGTTGTGTATTTGTAGGCTACTGTAGCACCTATTTCATCAGTGTGGAACAGAGTGGACTTCAGGGGTAGGTGTGGAATAATTGAAAGTCATGTCTGGTGCAACATGTGGTCTTGGGAAGTGTTCCTAAAGACCCTGAGGTTCACTGGAGCGGTTCATCTCACCTATCCTGAAGGAACTGAAGTGTAGGTGCCCTGAGACCTACTAAGTCACTAAGGTCTCCTCTCTAGTGAGGAAAGAAAAACAGGTAAAAGGCGTGCTGCAAAAATTGTAACCAGCAAGTTCTGGCTACAGTAGAAGAAATATGCTAATTCAGACAGCATGGCAGTGAAAGGCAGAGAAAGTCCTAGGGTAGGTGAAAATAAACCATGTTTTGCTTTCACCATTTATATTTCAGAGATGAATGTCTGAGAAAATAGGAGAAGAAAACTGAGAATCACATCTGTATTTAGTATAAAGAGCGGGGATTTTTTTAGAGGAGAGCCACAAGAGAACTTTCTGAGGTGGTAAGCTCAAAATGCAATGCAGATGGGGAAGACAGGGCAGCTGGTCCATCTATCAGGTCAGCTGAGACCCTAAGCACTTTGCAGAAATCTATTAGGATGTTTAAGCATAATTAATTACTCCATTTTACTGGTATATATTTTTCCTGCTTTGTAGCTTTTGCCTCTCATTTTTCAGATGTTTCTTGCTTTATTAGAATAAACTTCTTAAGTTTTATTGATGTTAGAAATTATCTCTAACAGTCATACAGTGCTTTACTACTCCAGGATTGACTAATCTAAAAATAAAATGGTGTCTGCTGGTGGAACACATGCAAATCCCTCAGACTTAAATAGCAGAGCATGCAGGTCATCATGGGGGTTAGTACTGTCAAGACTCACTATGCAAAGTGAGCAAAATGAGGTTAAACAGCATCCTTCTGGCACAGCACAGATCACAGAAAGGCATCTGCTGCTCTTATCTCCTCCTCTGACCACTTTTGTGATCACAAAAATTTTCCCATCCCATACAAAGACAACACAAGTCTTTCAGAGGCTGTCACAACACATAGGAGAGACCCTTTTAGCTGGTACCACTGTGTTAAGAGTACTGAGAGAGGGTACTGGGTGGTGAAAATCAATGCATTGAGCTGACTCAGGATGAGCAAGGGATAGATTTGCCATTGTCCTCTCCCCTGGCCAGTACTGTTGCTGAGTGTCCCCAGGTGGGATCTATGTCTTGTCCAGTGGAGTCTGTAAAGACTTGCCAAAGAAAACTGATCCAAATTATCCCAATATGAATATTTGGGAGTGTTTGTTGTTGCTGTTGTTGTATCTGTATGTCTTGAAGGAAAAGAGCTGTACTGAAAATTTAGTGACCTTTCCTAGTCATGCTTTTGTTTTCATGTCCGTGGAGTGCAATGCTCCTCTGAGTGATCTTGGGGGATAACTCAGGAAGGAGAATTGGTTGGCAAAGAACTAGAGCTCTAAGGGAAAATCCTCAGGAATCCACACCATGAAAAAGGGTTGACAAGCTGCTATCCTAAAAAGAGAAATAACAGTCCATATGGATAGAGTTTCAATTGCTTTAGAGGGAAAGATCAAAAAGTATGTCTTTCTGTAAGGCAGGCTTTATGGTCTCCATAACCTAGCACACTCAGCTATGCTCCTTAGTGTACAAAGGAAGAATACTGCCTTCTGCAAAGAAAAAAACCAAACTAAAATGAAATAGTGAATGTCTACAGATAGGAACAGACTAAATGATGATAGTTGTTTCTTGCTGTCACTCTCTGTTTTGCCTTAATGACCCTGAAAGTGATTTCTGAATGGCACTGGAAGGAGAAACCAGGATGATCTCCTAGAATGGACAATGAAATATTTGAAGAAATCCAGCCTGGCAGCTGCACCTCTAAAATCTTTGAGGTTCATGCTTCAGCTGTTACTTGTGGTATCAGTTACTTAGTAAGTACACACATGCCAAAGAAATGTTTAACAAGGTGCACATGGGCACTCATTTTCCTCCTCCATATGACAGACACAGCTCAGATGCCATTTCTTTTCTAAATACAGATTTTTTTATTATTATTTTATTTTTTTTTTTTTTTGCCAACAACGAGAAAGAAGCCTGACAGCAGCATCACTTGTAAGAAACCTTAAACAGCTAAGCAGCTTGATTAATTACTTAGGGATTCCCCAAGACTGTTACTAAGGTAACACAAGCAGAAATGTTTGAAGATGGCTGAATATGCTGTGTGAGCTGGAGAATACAGGATGGCTTTTCAGCAGTGCCCTGCACCCTGAGTTTTTACAGTGTTAATGTAGAAAATAAAAAGTGTGTGCATATGTGCATGTACTCATGAAAGTGCAGAGCCCACACAGCCCTATGAATCCCCAGCTGCATCTGCTGAACACAGAAAAAAAAATCTGCTTGGGCTTTCAGGAGGATGTAACAGGAAAGGAATTTAAAGAGTGCGGGGCACAAATCTCTTTCTCTTTCCAGCTCTACAACGCCTTTATTTTGATGGCTGATTTAAAAGGTTTTCTCCTTCCTCCTTACCAGACAGCACTGACCCAAGACTAGATTCCCACTCCCCAAGGCTCCTCTCAGAGGTGGAGCCACCCACACTGCTGCCTGGCTCCCCTGTTGGTACCCACCATTGCTGGGGGTGCAACTTTCCTCTGCTGAGCAATGGTGCTGCAGTGGTGGAGCAAAGCTTGTAGTTTCATGCTCTGTACAATAATGCATTTTCTGGTGAATAGTGCGTTTTCTGCAAAACTGGTGAGAGGCAGCAAGAGGTGATTATGGTACAGAATATGCCCTTGAGGAAGACACTATGGACCTGTAGGGTAACTGCAGTGCATTTCATGATGTGGGAGAACAACTGTCTTTAGTGACATCCATGCCAGAATTTTACCAAAGTTAATGTCCAAGTTATTTAACACAGGACATGGAGGTAATTGGAAGTTTTGGGTGCTTACACGAAAACAGAAACCACCTCCGCACTAATTGGTAAGCTTGTAAGGAGAGAAGAATTCAAGACAAAACTAAGCAAATGCATAGCTCACAAGACTGATTTGGAATAAGGGCTTGTTCTGAGTTTAATGACAAACCTCTAGTGATTTGAGTTCCACCTAGGGATATTATTTTTTCTCCTTCTGAGACATCTCTCTTCTCTCCAGAGCTTTTGCACATACCTCACTGCCCCCTCCCTGTCTCTCACTTCTGGCAAACCTCTGCCCAACTCCTCCAACTCAACTCTACAGCTGTGCCAACCCAAAGGCTTCAAAGAGCTCATGCTGATTTCGTAGTTTTTTATTCACAGACATTAATTTGCTTTTTACCATGCTCCCAGCAGTGACCACAGGGAGAAACTCAAATTTCCAAGAGGAACCACTCAAAACCATGACACTTTCAGGGCTTTGTAGTGTGAAATGCTGAATACCCATAGCTCTCACTTGGCATTTCATGGGATGCTTATGGATCAAACTGTGCAAGAAATGATTTCTTCTAGTTTATAGACACTGCCTAAAAAATAACTAAGAAACATTCTGGAGGAACTGAAATAACTTCTGAGAACATCTTTAGGACGAATTGGGGAAAAAATCAGTCTGAGCAAGACAAGTCTGGAACAAAAGGCGCTGGTGTGATTTGGAGAGAGTTTGATATCTGTCAATGCTCTTTGAAAATGTAGTCACAACACTGCTTTGTGTTACTGCTTCTGTATTTTCCTCCAAAAATTGTTTCATTTCTGTTGTTATTTAGTTCTGCCTATCTTCTGGCAACCTACGGCTACTGTTGCTCTGCTAAGCCACTGAATACCTTAAAACTGTCTGCTGGATGGTGCTGCTATCATATGGGTGTACACACAGCCCAGATAGTTCATTATAGCACAGCAAACAGAAAGATCTTCATCTCCCTTTTTCCATGTGTTCACAAATTACCCACTTCAGGCATTTTTAGGAGATATGAGCCTTATTAACAAGACATAGTCACTATTGTTTTGAAGCATCTGTCCACCTTTGTGTGGTAGGCAACTAAGATGGAGAAGTGTCTTACATCCCTATTCCCACAGCAGGCATTGTTCTTTTATAGTCTTTAAAATTTGACAGGACAAAGCTCTGCAGGAAGGACTGAGGAGTGACATGGTTCCATCCTCTCTTCCAGCTCTACTTTCCCTGAGTGCAATTTTTTTCCCATTGAGCAATCCTTCATCTCGTGATCTTTTTTCTTCCTCCTGAGAATTCGCAAAGGCATTTCAACAAGTGAATCACAGGCAATAGGCATTAGATGATTTTTTTAATCTCTTGAGAAAATGAGAGAAATGGTGGGTTTTTTTGGTTTGGTTTTTTGTTGTTTGTTTGTGTTTTTGTTTGTTTGTTTGGGTTTTTGTTTGTTTTGTTTTGGTTTGGTTTGGTTTGGTTTTTGTTTTTGGTTTTGGTTTTTTTTTCCTGCAGCAGTCTTCTGTGCTGCTGAAGCACGTTTCAGCGTGTAATCCAGCAGCACCTCAGGAGCTGGTGCCAGTCCTGCCTCCTGTGGCACCTTGGCTTGGATATGTGTCTCTGACCAGGGGCAGCAGCATCCTGGAGGGTGCCTCCCTGCAGGAAGAGGTGAGCTGATCCCCTGCACCATGACTGCTGTCGTTGCTGGGGCTCTCTGCAAAAGACAGCCTGGAGGCAAAAGAGCCCACTCATCCCACAGCCTGCAGCTTGGCAAGAGGCTGTGAGGACACCTCTAGCCAGCTGAATCCCCATGTGCACATTGCAATGAAAGCATGGTAAAAAACAACCCACAGTTTCTAGGACCTTCCTGTATTTACTTTCTTGAAAGGTAACTACACTGAGTTTTTGCCATAAGCTAACCAAGTCCATGGCAAGAGAGTCTGTCAAATACATGCAGCGTCAGGCAGGGAGGCAGTAAGACCATTATATTAGGATGGCTGGGTTCGCATATGTTGTGGGACAAGGTGAAACAGTCCTAACCCTCTGCTCCGCATCTTCCAGCTGAAGGATCCAGACATTCCCATGAATAATTATTTCCAGCAACTTTTCCCAGGATGTAACCGTTCCCACAGTGTAAGAAGGGAGACTTTCCCAGCACATACCTGCAGAGCCAGTGGGGACCACCCGCAGGTGCATCAGTTCACGTTCATGTGGATTAGTTTAAAAGGGGTGATGAAAGCAGACCAAGCCATGGAGCATCTGAGCTGCAGATGCATCCCGGGGATGTATCCAGTACTGCTGACTGTTGTGTAGAGATGTTGCCTCTCTACTCGATAAGCAATAACAAGAAGTGTGAAATGTCTGACTTTTTAAGTGCATCAACTGTTTGGTCCTTGAACTTGAGTCAGATCCTTAAGATAAAGAAACACCCTCTTCATGAATCCAAAATAGTCCTCAGATGAGTTTTGAGTAAAAGAACCATAACAAACTCTCTGCTTCCATATCACAGTGAGAATGTGAGTGTAGTTCTAAATTATTAAGAAAAAAAAAAAAGAGGGAACATCAAGTTCACGTGGAATTGCAGTAACACTAGATTGAATAGCATTAAAGACTGTTTAAGAAACAGATGTGGGAGCTCTTAGGTTTCATATCTACAACTCAGATTTGGGGTTTTTCAGAGCAACCTGTACAGTTCTGGGTTCATATGGGACAGAGAACAGGAACTGATGATGTTTTTTGTGTTGGTGTAGCAGAAATAGAAAGTAAAAGTAAAATGACCTGCCTTTGATATGTATTACTTTATTTACTTTCATTTACCTAAGGATTATTTTTGTATTCTGTAAGCTAAATTTCTTGGGAATTTATAAATAACAACTTCCTGGGATGTTTTCACCCCTGTAAAATCTTGGCATGTTGTAATGATCTCTCAGTGAACATAAGGCATTTAGACAGAGTTTCCCACACTCCCCACCCCCACAGAAAACTGTTTGGAAAAGACGTATGATGAAAAAGTCTCAGTGTGTGCTATGAAGCAAAAAGAAGGGGAATAGCTTTTTCTTGGACAGTTATGTTTCTGTGAATCATGAACACAGGGTTATCAGACATCATAGGTCACTCAGAAACATGGAGAAAAACCAACACACTATTGAGTGTTTTATTGCTGCTGGGCTGCTGGGGTAGAGCTAGGCACATGCAGCTCCCCGGATACACTCTGATAGCCTATGGATAGAAAACAAACAAACAAACAAACAAACAGTGGCAAGGAGCAGTGGAAAACCACCAGCAAATCAAGTGAGAATCCATTTGTGATGCTGTGCCTTATGTCACTTCTACTATAAATGATTCTTTCTCCCACCACTACCCCCTTTAGTTTTCAGTTTAGTTTTGTGGGGTTTGGGTTTGTTTTTTTTTGTCAATATGAAAACTAATATGTGTGAGTTACCATGGTATAAAGGCGCACTGAAAACTTTTATCTAAACAAGATCAGTCCTCTGCTCTGGCCCGAGGCCTACCTTGGCAAGTTTGCCTCATGATAAAACTAAAATTGCCTCAACTTCACTGCATTTCTATCTCAGGATAGCTGTGTTAGTTAACTTCTTTATGGTGCAGATAAACTTTTACACTGTGTTTTTCAGCAAACTTTAAAATGAAAATCATATTTATGGCTTTGGAACTGAAGCTGGAAGCTCATTTCTGCAAAATGAGTAATAATAAATGCTGATTACTTATCAATGGCCAGTGCAGAATTGGTCCATTACCAGTCACTTCTTTCTTGACTTCTCATAATCCCCTTTTCATCTACATTTTATATCTTTATTTTGGCTATACTAAGCTGAATCAATGTAGAAAAGAGTGAAAATTAACTCAGTAAAAGATATTTTCTACAATCTTTCATCTCTGGAAATACTTTTAATTACTAGAGTAGTTTACTCTTTATGTAGTGGATTTCTTGAGCTCTAGACAGTCTTACAACATTTCATTGAGGCAGCACACTCACTTTAAAGTGCTGGTGATAGATGTTTGCTGCTGATGTTGAAAGCAGTTTAGAACCAGATGTAAGCACTGCTTTTATGAAAACCATTTTCCTAATATGTCTCTCTCTAAAACCAGAAAGGTTGCAGGTGTGATCCCAGCCAGGACCACCAACATATCAAAGTAGCATCATTGGGACACCATTAAAACAGAAGAGACATGGATTTTTGACAAACTGTAAAACAGCAAAACTCAGGAGAAGGAAAGACATGAGAGCATCCATCTGCCTTAAGCAACAAGGACACCTCCTTCATTGACAAGATATGGCCACATCTAACTGAAGATAGCTGACATTCTTCTGAAAACTTTAGGAATAACAATACCTGTGGAAAGAGAGGAGAGAAAAATTAATCATTTTTTCCATGCACATGATGACCGATAGCTAAATAACAGTCTAAGAAAGAGTTTAAAGGCACAAAAATACAGTTTTTGGCACATGAGCATGTGTGATGAAGATTACTATTTTAATGGTGCCACAAGACAGTTGGTCAAGGCTAGAGCGAAAAGATGTGCGATTTATGCAGGTCTTGGAAAAGGAAAGATGCAAAAAAGGGTGATCATGAATGCTAATGTGAATTTCTGAAAGTAGTTTGAGTGAAAATGTGAAGATTCCCCTTTGTCTCCAATGGGCAGTTATGGCATGGCTTACCCAGCCATAACAGGTAGCAGTTTCTGTGCTGTGTACCTTGTTTCAGAATTTGAACAAGTCGGGCATCATTGCAGGTGTGCTTGGATATTTGGGGCTTTTTCAAGAAGACCTTATGGATGTTTCCTCAGTCTGTGAGGGAAACAGGGGAGAGGATCAATAGAGCAGTATAATCATGTATGCATCACATGCTGTGGGAGCAGAGCCCATGCTGTCAGGTATATGTGGCCTCCTATCCTCAGCTGGATGGCCACGAGACCTTAGTTTTCTAATCTGTGCCCCATCATCTTAATCAGTTAATAAATACTAATTAAGCCTTACAAGCATAACAAGCCTTACAGTTAAATGCCAGGGGTGTGTTTGAGTTGGAGTGGGATACAGCAGCTGGCAGCAAGCAAAACATAGCTGCTGTAACAGAAAAGCCACCTAATGAAACTCTGCAAAAATAAAATTATTTTAGATTATTTCCCTCCTCCATCACATCCTGTTTATATTTTAATCACTTTCTCTAGGCTCATACTGACACTCCCTCTTGCTGTCTTATCACCAGATGGACTTTAATAAACTATTATTATGTTTGGAAGCACTTTCTGAGCTCTTCATAATTGCTTCTTGTAGTACTTACATGTGTGATGCAGAGATACCAGCCTCCGCAGTCACACTTACTGCTAAAATTGAGCAGCATATAGCAGCTTGTTTGTTTGGGTTTTTTTNAAACTTCAACCAAGGGTTCTTCAGCTGGGAAAGTTATAGGGATGTAGGTGACCAGATTGCTTGAGAGAAGAATGGAATGTTATCTCCCTCTCTTAAGACTTTTCTCCAGAAAGCATAGGCACAGTATATGACCATTCCTGCTGGGTATAATTTGGTCCAACGGGATGGAAACTGATTTGTGACTCAGAATAACTTTATAAGCTTTAGGAGCTGGCAGGGATGATTTAGCAGTTTCAAGGAAAGGAAAGGGGCCTTTCAGGGAAAGGAAATAGTGCAACATTCCTTGATCTCTAGTGACAGTCTCCAAAAAGGCCTGCTGAGCCCCTTTGGCACATAACTGCCATCAGCAACTGAAAGGGCATTCCCAAAGAGTAGGAATGAACCTTGGCTGACGGCTCCTGAGAAAACAGCTTCTGTCCCTCCTGAGAGCCATGGCACCCTTACTATTGAAAAAACCACAAATGTTCCCTTAAAGAGAGTTGAACACAAACAAGTGTTGAGGTGATGTCATGCTTTTTTTTTGTTTTCACACAACTTCACAATTCAATACCCTGTTCAGGAGCTCGAATAACACTTGGCTTGGGAAGTTTTCTGTGTAAATTAGCTCAGATTTGGAGGGATTTCTAGCACTTGTATTTCATTCTGACCTGAAAGCTATGGCAGAGATGCTACAGGAAATAAAATAATTCAGGATAGAGTTTCATATTTACTATTGCTGGAGCCAGGTGAGATTTGGAAAAGAATCCTAGAAGGCAAAAAATCACCTTCCAGACACTGTGTTTGTGTGTATGGTTGTGTTTCAGGTAAGCCAGGAGTAGGACTAGTGTGTAGCATTCCATGGTATGTTTTTGTCTCATGGGATGCCGGTTTCAGACATTTCCAGCTCTTTGTTCCCCCTCCACTCTAGGTCCCATCTCCACACTGCTGTTCCTGCCTCTTCAGTCAGTCACACCTAGAGCAGTACCAGCTCAGCCAAAGGGGAGGCAGTAGGCAAGGAGGCAAGAAATCTTAATGCCTTTACTTCTGAAAAAAATGCATTAGAGAGGTATATCCTTGAAATTCAGCAATGAAACACTGATGAGTGGCTCTGTTGCTGAAGACAGAGTGAGTTACCATTGACTCTCTGACAGTACAGCAGAAGGTTTTTGTGGGATGTCACTGGTAGTAAAAAGTAATGGCAAACCTTAATTTTTGTTATTCAGATCCACAGCGGTGGTCCTGAAATCACAAAGGCAGGTGGTTTGCTGAAGAGAATAGTAATTACAACAGCAGTAACTGAGCATACTATTTGATATTTGAAGAACTGGCTACATGGTTGGGCTCAGAGGGGCTGGTTAAATGCTCATACTTCAGCTGGAGACTGGTTACTGGTCCAGTTCCACAGGGATCTGCACCGGCACCTACTTGTGATGTTTAGTATATTTATCAGTGGCCTGGAGGGTGTGACGGAGCGCACCCTTAGCAAGCTTGGAGATGAAGCCAAACTGGTTGCACCAGTCAATACTCTTGGGGACATTCAGAGGGACCCAGACCAGCAGTAAGAATGGCCCAAAAGGAGCCTTATGGTGTTAAACCAGGATAAAGGCAGAGGCTTGCACTTGGCATGGACTAACCCCCCGTACCAGCATGGGCTAGGCCAGGGAGCAGCTCTTCTGGATAGGACCAGGTGTTCTGGTGGCTTTTAGGCCAAACATGATTCATCAGGGAGTCCTGGCAGGGAGAAAGGCTGCCAGCATCCTCAGCTATATCAACACAAGTATATTCAACAGACCAAGGAAACAATTTATTTCTTCTGTGCAACACTTCTGAGGCTGCTCCTA
>VYZR01016862.1:44655-89834 GCA_013400675.1 Oxylabes madagascariensis
CAAAGGCCTGGGGTGTACTTTGGGAAGTCTAAGGTCATTATGAAACATAACAAGTTAAAGCAAAATTATGTGCTAAAATTAGTGTGTGTCAGTGGAAGAATCATTTAAAGTCACTGTTGTGTTTTATTGGAGCAAGATACTTATGTCCTCAAAATATTTAAAAACAAGAATGAACTGATTAGAGCAGACAATTTAGATATGCCTTCCAGGGAATAGCATCCCCTAGGTGCTCTGTAAGGGCTTCTAATTCTCTGGCTTGCTTCAATTTTTTAAGCAGTGGTTGTCATGCATAAGCATAAAATGCATCAGGCACAGACACCTCAGCTCTTTCTTGCTTCCCACAGGGACTGCTTAGCCCAGCTTCCTGACCAGAGGGACAGAATTCCCTCTTCAGAGGTGTCTGAAACCAATCTGAATGCTACTTAGTAATAACGTCCTTGGTAATTTTCCAGAATGAATAGAAACATTATCTCAGGGAAATCCTCCCCTTCCATTCAGAAACTCTCTCCTCCAGTTGGCAAATACATGTCCTGTTCTCCCACCCTGCAGAACATCACCATGTCCTGGGATAACGGCAGCAAGTCCAAGTTTACATGGGAAAGCTATACTGGGAAAGCAAGATGTGTATTTTTAGATATTACAAATGAGATTAAGCAGTGGGAGATGGGGAAGTGTTAAAACTATGTGACCTCTCAAATCTCTGCGGACCAACTGCTTGGGAACCTTTGAGATGACAAGATACGCCACACTGTGAGCACATGTAACCCTGCTGTTGTTTCCCTTTGAATCCCTAGACTATTAATTCCTTAGAAAAATTTAATTTAAAAAAGGAAAACAAACCAGCCCTTTCCAGAAATAGTAATGCTCTTTTTATTTTTTTTCCCAGAAGGGTATTTTTATCACTAATTTTTTAACAGTTTTTGTTGTTTTTTTTCAAGGTGCCCTTGAGACTACAATGTTGTTGGCAGGAATACTAAAATGTGCTAGTATCAGAAAGAAGGGAGCACTCTAGATGCTGTTTCATGCCAGCACAAATCAGGCAAATGTTTTCCCTTTTGGCAGTTTTGGTGAAATTTTTGCAGGTGGGTGATCTCACTTGTCTTTTAGTTTGTGTATGGCTTTAATGTGGATCGTGCTGGCTGGAGTTTGGAAACAACAAATATTTTGAGAACCTTAGCTGAAAAGAAAGGATTTTCTTTTTCTCCACTCAGCTGAAAATACGAACTTGGCAGGGAGTAAAGTCACGCTTGACCATATCACACAGTCACTATTGAAACAGAAATGCCCTTTCGCAGAATTCATCCAACACTGTCACTGAGAAGGAGGGATCATCCTAGTGCAGACAAGACAGAAAGGATACAATGAAAATAACCTTTCCCAGCCCTTCTAACATTTTGTTCATGTCTGTTTTGAGTTTTCCATTCCAAAGATTAATGGGAATTACTTGTCTCCTTCAAATCTATAGTTGAAATGGTGGGAATAAGATACCATATATGGTAAGAATAGTTTTGATTCAAAATGAAAGTGAAGCCTCATAAAAGTACCGGACTATCCAACTTCCACTATCATTATCTTAATTGCCGTTGAGTAATGTAAATAGCTTATGTGGACACATTATATATTTAATCAAATTTAAATGTTGGACCTTTTATGAATATCTATTTAATTCGTCAGGCATCTTAAGAATGTGCAAAAAAATTCCCTTAGTATCTGAATCTCAGTCTGAATAGAAATTATGATATCCAAAAAAACAAATTCAATCACCAGTCTCACAGCCAGTTTCTGGCAAGAAAAAACAGATAATTTTTCATAGACTCACTGAAGGGTTCTATAGCCAAATATGAGGATTTCTTTATGTAAATTTTAGCTCAAGACCAGGGCCATGATGAAAATTATGAGTTACTATTAATAATTACATTATTAATAAAAGAAATTGCAATTGAATTGACAGCATTATAATGGAGAGGAGAATGAGCTCTACTGCTACTGTTGGAAATAAATCAAGCAAGTGAAAGATGAAACACTTTTCCTGTAACTTTCTGGGGTCTGCTGCTAGTATCCCCTGCTCCTGCAAGGTCACCTATCTGATGGAAAAAGTAGACATCTGCAATGGGAGTCACCAAAACATCAACACTGAAAAAAAACTTTTGGTGTGTGGGCAGATGAGAAATCTATAGGAAAGCAAGAGGGTCTACAGAATCTTACAGGAGCCTTCTCCATTTGCGTGACTTCAGTTACAAAGCCATAGCACTGGCACAGTATTCAGTTTGACTTACAAACAATTTGCCTCCTCCCTGTTCCTAGCAGTTCCTGTACAGTCTAGATGGAACACAGGGCATATTGTTGAGATCGCCTCCCTTATCAACATGGTAGCAAATGAGATGCAACTTAGTTTACAAGAAACTCCAGTGTCTTTTTTTTTTTTCCTAATACAGAAGAAAAAGGCAAAGCCACAGTTTCTCTCCTCATTTTCATTTTCTGCTTATTCTTCCCTTCTCCCCCCTCCTTGTTCTCCTTTTTTAAAAGAAATCTGTTCAAAATAATGGTATGTACTTAACTGAGACATAGTTAACAGCAAGATGTGGTAGAAGTATGTTTTGTTGAATAAATGGAACAGGAAAACTTGTCTCCTTGATTTAAATCTTTCAATATTTCAAGTTTAATTGGTAAAAAGACTGTTTCTTGTAAATGGTATCGCTGGAGCCAATCTTATATGGTTTCCCTTAACTACCACTGGCTTCTGAGGGAGCTCTGTGTGTTACGTTTTCTAGGACTGACTGTTTTACCCAGAGATGTAGAGGGAGTCACCTTGCAATTATTGGAGCTGAGCTAATCTGCAGCATCTGCCTGGATGAGATCATACAATGACATCAGTACACCCAAACTCAGATCATTGGACAATGTATCTACAATTATATCCAATCACATACATAATATTAGATGCTATTTCAAAATCTGTGAAAACATATGTGTGTTTTCCAGAAAACTCCCTATTTTGCTTGACCTGGTAGGCCAAGCAGTCCCCCCCAGAGCAATCCCATGCACACACCGAGGATGGGCTGAGTTGCCATGCAGACTCAGACTGACCTTCCAGCCTGGTGTCTGGTCTGTGCTCCAGCCCCACTGCCTGCTGCATAGCTGACCCCCAGCCTGAGCTCTGGAGTACACAGGCGTGAGGGCAGACGGGGCCCTGAGACTGAAGATGGAGCACTTCTGCTCCAAGTTCCTTGCTTTGGGATCTCACCTTGTTCAAAATGTATCTGCGTGATTTTTTTAATGAGTTTTAACAACATAGATGAATCTTTCCTGAAGAGGGAACAGCTACCATGCTTATTGTAAGTGTTATTGCACATGAACTGTTATAATGCATGAGTGGCTATCTTTGTTTTGAAGGTCTTTGTCCCTGATGATGTTATCAATATGTTGCTTTATTACCAATCCAAGAACACATGGCCAAAACTAAGCCTTGTGCACCAGCTCTTACTTTACATTTTGCTTTTAATCTTTTAAATAATCCTACCACATTTCTCAATTTAATTTATACACTTGATAGTTTTTGACATAGGAATTCTTTTTTCTTTGTGATCTTGAAGGAATTTTGATTCCATAAAGGCCATGCAGTTCATCAAAATGAAACAAAGCGGAGAACTTTCTTGAAAGACTGGGCCATCTATCAAATGCAATTGTTTTGCTGGTACAAAAAAACCCTACTACACAGAACATTTTAAGATATTTTGCAGATATTTACTACTGCATACTTCCAATATCTGTTACTAGGTGCAAGACACCAGCAGAAACAGGGAGATGAAAACAAGCCAGCCATACCTGGTGAGCCTTTGAGAAGGTTGAGGTGACACTGACCACCATGAACGACAGCACGGGAAATGCTCCTCTCTCTGCAAAGTGCGGAGGCTGTGCTGATTTGGGGACCCTGCCTAGAACTGAAAGGATGGCTGCTGTGTGTGGAAACGTGCCCAGACACACCGTGTGGAGTGAGCAGGTCTGACAGAGCATGGAGAGACACCAGTGAGGAGAACAGGCACAGGTGCCCATGCCCCAGTGTAGTCTGTGCTGCCAGACAGCACCATATTTAGTACCCTATCTAGTTAAAATCAGTCTAAGTCAGAGATTGTGTGCTTTTCTGCTGCTCACTGGAATCCTAGGACTCATTAGGAAACGATTATTCCAGGGTGATTCAAACAGAATTTAATTCAACCTTTCAAATATGCATGGGGCAGCAGCAGTTTTAGATTCAGACTCCCCATCATGTAAATTATTTGGGTTTTTTTCCTCAAATAATTGCCAGTTCATATCTTTACCCATTATAAATCACTCAATTCCTGCGGTTATGTCAGTTTATGCCACTGAAAATCCAGTCTGATGACATAATTGGAAATATGGGATAAAATGCTAATCTTCAAGAGTATCATAGTCTCTTCATACAGATGTTTCCATAGTAACATAACCATCGTGATACAACCATGCTGAATGGGGTTTTAATGTGATTTATTTCCTCTTTTGTGATTTTTTAAAATGAAAGAATTTGGATGGAGACAGTATAGAAATAAGACTAATTGGTCCACAAGTACAAGGAAGGATTTGACAAAGCAAACATGACTACGTGTCTAAGGAGGACGTATAGACCTTATGAAAGAGAAGTGTGAATATGATCTCCCTCTAATATACATGTATTTTAGATTAAAAACCCTTGGCCGTATTTATGTAGATGTATAAAAGCCTCCACCAAAAGCATTCTTTGCAAGTATTACTTTTCTCACCAATCAGAATAATATTAAGGTGCTAAATCAGCTGCCTCTGCATCACCTGTCACAACCAGAGCCAATCTCCTGACATAATCACCCCAAGTCAGTGAACATCCCTGCATAAGCTGTTCCCCAGGGTCTCTCTCCCAAAGGCCAAAGTCTTTGATCAGTAGGACTAATGATGCCTGGTTTCCTAAAGCTTTGTGTCTCAGGTAAACAATGCACTGCAATTTCTAACCAAAGTGTTTTTTACATTTATGGCAGTCATGACAGCTCTTCTGTATGGATTCTCTGCCGTTTAATAAAAATTGGGCTCATTCATCTCCCAGCAGAAGAACTGACAGGGTCCTCTTCCACACCTTATTTTGAAACTTTTAGAAAATTAATATATTTCAGATTATTATCCTATCAAACTCCACCTCATAAAAGATGGCTGAAATTGATGGGCTGAAAAGCTGTGGAGTGCCAGTGGGCAGATGTGTACACTTGCTGTGAAGACATATATTTCTTCCTTATGAAAAAAGATATATGAACTTCACAATATATCTGAAAAATAAGAATCTAAAACTTTTGTAGGTTTATCATCTCACCTGTTATGTCCTTTACCAGTTGTCCTTCACCAGATCTGATGTACACTACAAAGTGCAGAGATGGTGGGATGGTGGGAAGAGCCATTGGCCTGGAAAATATTGAGAGCTGGAGGTTCTGTGCAGGAGAGGAGAAAACATCTCTGAAGAGGGGAACTGATCACCGGGGGAGGACCAACCTCATCAGCTATTCATATTTACCAGAAGAAATTAATTCTCTGCCTGCATGAAAGAATTGCTATCTTGTTTGGATATTTCCCAGGGCAGAGTGATTTTAGGAACTTGTCCCAGCTACAAATGATTTATGAAGCACTTACTGTAACAGCTATGCAAATAAAAAATAATGTGAATAAACCAGGCACTATCAACAGCCACATGTTGTTACAGATAAGATGAGGACACACATGTTTTTTAAAACTGAATGTATTTCATTCAGATCTGTGTAGTCTCTTCAGTTTTACCTACTGCTGGAACTTCAGCTGAGTTTTTACCGAAACCTTGACTGAGATCTTCAAACTAGCTATGCATACTTTCCCACAGGAAAAACCATGAGAAATTGCTACTCTTTAAAACCCTTGTGTGGTCTTCTCCTCACAGAAGGTTCTGTCTTCTCTGTGAAGAGGAGCTGTGTCCTGTCATGAGCTCCCAAGCTGACCCCAGAATGCTGCAGAGCATCTGGGGGCTTATGCCCCTCAAGCCATGCCAAAAAGTTGGACAATGAGGAACAAACCAAACCTGCCAGCATTAGGATCTTCATTCTTCTCCAGTGCATCCCCTGAGGTGCTACCATAGCGAGCCAGGAAATGCACAGCCCCAAGCACACTCCTTGCAGCTCAGGCTTTCAGGGTTTAAAAATGACCAAGTTCCTAGATTTGATGCAAGTAAACAATAGACTCTCTGCTAGTCCATCATCACTGAGATGGATTGATTTTGCCCCTGAGCTGGTGGATTGTCTTTTAACTATAAGAGCAGCAGAAATAGGGAGTGAATGTGATGCTGGACAGTGCTCTGTCTCAGACATGCTCTCAGCATCAGAGCTGGACCCTTAGAAGATGGCATAACACAGACTCCTTATCTCTGTGAAATTGAAATCTTGCACAGACTTACTGTCAAACTCTGAATTCTACTCCATTTATGATGGCTTTACATTTAGCATACATTTACAAAAAATCCAGATTTGGGACCAAATGGAAAATCAGATGTGCAGGTTGCAACACTCCAATAACCTGCGAGGATACTGGGTTGGAACAGAGAAGTATCTAAGCTCCCACAGGGACAGCAGTAGCCCTCCAATAGGCAATATCCCCTCCAACAGCAAAATTTGCTCATGTGGGCTGATGGGAGGAGTCTTCCAGATCTGCTCCAGAGAAAGCTGAAATTGGGCAGGTGATGGCATCACAAGCTAACCTCAAAATCAAGGCACATGGTAAATCCAGGCTTGTAGCTCTTGCTCATGGTAGAGTTTAGGTGACAGGTACAGAATATGAAGCCCTGCTAAAATTTCCCTGTTTAGTCTAACTATTTCACATTACAGCTTTTGTTGAGCCCTTCAAAACAACGTAAGCCAATAAAGCATTTTCCTCAGAAGAGTAAAAGTATATAATTTTGCAAGTACAAAATGAAACTAGCTTAATATTGAAGGGTGTCTGCATGACTAAAGAACAGTTTTGGTTTTAAGCCCAAAATTTAATAGACCATAAATCTAATAATATGGTCTACAGTCTTTAGGCATTTTAGAGAAAAATCACAATATTTATTTAGAAGTGCCATTTGTTGATCATGTTTATTGTTTTGGGGTTGATTTTTGTTCAAGTAGAATTTCACAACACATTTTAGAATGTGTGTTTTTAATGTTTATTGCTGCCAGCTGGATGATAGAATAGACAATATTATTATGGATTATAGGATCAATAATCCACATGCTAAGAAGGATTTATATAAGAGCCCATAACAGCTTAAACTTCAATAAATAACAAGTAACACAGAACAGAAATAACAGACATTATCTAAATAGAAACAACAACATTTTCCTATACCAGGAAGGAAAATAATACATGCAATACTAAAATTAAAATACATTTTTAGAAAGGTAAATAGAATGCATACTCTTGATTTGTAAGAGGTTTAAATACATATTGGCATGAATTGAAATATGTTTTGAGGTCTGGAAGGTCAGAACAAAAGGAGCTTTTCTTGCCTCTGCCCATTTTATCTGCTTCCATGATAAAAAAGAATTTTTTCCTTTTTGCTGTTTGAAGCTCAAATCACAATCCTTGAGGGAATTCATGAGGCAGCAGAGGAGGTGAAAATAACCTCTACATTTGAATACTACAAAAGCCAAGACATCACAAAGGTATATTGGAGCTGATGTTTCATTCAGGCATTTTTTATTTCCCCCACATTCCTTTTTATGTGCAGTAGTGCGCTTCCTCTTTTGCAGAGGGAACGTCAGTCTAAACACTGAACATCCAGACTTTCATGGTTTATAAAAAGAAGTAAATGTGATCAAAACAGTTTTCTTTTTTTCTTTTGCCTCAGAGATATAGCAGTAGCTTTGATTTCCTTAATTACACGCATCACTCTGGAAAGGTCATAGTCTAATTCTGGTTACTATTCTGGGAGAAGAAGAAATAATTCTGAGGTTTTTTTCATCTGTTTTCACAATCTAGCAAGGGTTCCTTCTTTCTTTTACAGGAGCAGCTACATCCTCCAGAGATTTGACTGGCATATGACTTAGTCAGTCAACAGGAAATGATTTACAGTTTGATTTTTAATTAATTCTGATAATGTGAAGGCCTGACAAATTGTAATCCAAGGATGAACCGCCCCCGCACTGGGAAAATTCAGATCACTTATTACTGTATTGCCAGTTCCTATTTACAAGCACAACAAGCAAGCCAGGTTAAAATGTCTCTGGTTTTCTTTGGTTTGCTTTCCCATTCTGTGTGTATAGGAAACCCTGTGCATGGCTCAAAACAAAATGACAGCAGATGACATTTTGCAGATGACCTCCCCATGCCTCAGGCACCACCAGAGACCCACAGGCCAAGAAACTGCCATCCAACAATATTCCAACATGGAATATTGTGATACTATCCCAAGGATGCAGAGAGCTGCAGGCTGCAACTCGCTAGCCCTTTCGGCCTTGGTCTAGCAACACATTTAAGCCTGTGCTCACCAGTAAACACCTGAGTTGGTGGCTTTGGCTGGATTGTGAATGTCAGAGTGCTCTGTTGGAGGACAGCCAGAGCACTCAGCAGCTTGCACTGAGGGGGAAGAGTATGGAGAAAGTTCATCTTTTTAATTGCTGGACAGATTTATTGCCTCCTGCGGTCAGTGGAAATATCCGTTTGGTCTCAATGTGACAACACAAGGCTCCACATAATTAGCTATCTAAATCTGTGACTTTTCTGTCTTTTCTTGAAATGACATTAGCTGATGAAAATCGGGATCATTCCACTATTTCACTAGTTTACCCCCTTCCTTCCTTTCAAATGGATTATGAATAGTACCAACAGCTGCCCTCTTTACAGGCTTAACAAAAGTATCATTGTAGTAAACCTACTTGTCAAGGTAATTTCTTTTCTTGCTTTAGTTTCCTCCGTTCCTCTGAAACAATACGTCCAACTTTGAACAGCAGTTTGTTTGTAAATACTCTTTCAGAGAGCTGTTATGAGAGGTTTATAGTTCAGTAGGATACTGAGTGCATCTGGTTCTGCTTCTCAGGATGTGATTACTGATGCGATTCACTCCCTGTTGATTATGTCATTGTTTCAGACAGCTGGTAATTAGGGTTGGAAAACCTGGTGATTCTTCCTGCTTGGACAGTTCTGAGCTGAGTGATAATTTTGGTGATGGGACTATCTTTAGGAATTCTTCTGGTGTGGATGTGCATTGCCTTCCACTCATCTGTTGCCTGGAGGATTGAATTATCACATTTTTTCTTTCACACCGAAGGGTAAGAGGCCAGTCACCACTCTGTGGTTTCAAAGCAAAGGAAGAGATTTCTCCCTTGATGCTCATCTGCAGCGTCCTGCAAAACCCCAGAAGACACTTGCTGACCCCCAAACGCTGCTGCTGCTGCCTCCCAGGTATGTTGACAGCCCATCTGGCAGCCTTTGTCACTCCATAAAAACAAGTTTCCTTCCCTTGGCCCCTTCCCAGTGGAATGCGTATGCCTGGTGTTTGCTATGGGCTATGGGGCAGGTGTTTTGAGAAGCAATGTTCTCACCAAAGCCTCTGCTGGCAGCTGAGCCAAGGCAACCCATCTGCTTGGGGAATCCTATAACATAGGAGGGAACTTTGTGGCTTCCCCTGGAGAGGTCTTTACCACTGAAGCAAGGATGCCGCAGCCTCCCCTCCCTCAGGAAGTCCCCTACTTCTGGGAGGAAAGACGTCTCTACTTCAGCATGTGCCAGACTGCTGGGTTCCTCAGTCCTGGCCAGCCTGGAGCTGTGCAGCCCTGCCAGCCCAGCCTCCTGCCCTGTGTCCCTGTGTGTGAGGCCATGACTGAGGGAGGCTTTGCTGATGGGGTGGCAGCTTCTCTGCGTCATGCTGGGACAGACTCTCAGTGACAGCACTTCTGGTGTTGGGCATTGTTCCCCTAAAACACATCCCAGAAACGTGAGACAAGGTTAGATGCTTCTCTCTTTCCTTTTAGCAACCTGAAAAAGAAAGATATCAGGCCTGTCCCCCAGGCTGTTGTCAACCTAATGGAATGTGTTTAGGTTGTTACAATTAATTTTAATAACAGCAGGCTTTTGGCTCATACTGATGTTTTGGAAAAAAAATTAATTTCACTCAAGAAAGTTGACATGAGTGATGCTGGTGGTTCATTTTTTCTCTTCTTGTATGTTCTTTGACAATAGCATTATTTTCTGAACTAGGGCTAAATCATCCACAGCAATTTTAGTCCTCTGAAAGGTATTTTTGGCAAGCATGATAATTTTCTCAAGCGTCTTTACCTGCCTTTAGTCACTTCAGAAAACAATGCCCCCAGTTTGCTATACGAATGCAAAAGAACAGCCAGAGCAGGGCAGAACAATAGCGCAGGTGACCCTGTGCTCTGTACAGTGAAGCCTGTACCTCGGCCCAGTACAAGGAGTTCCCTAGTGTTCCCAGAAATGCTTAAGAAAGGGAGTAGGAAATGTGAGTCATTCTTGGTTGCTCCTTCCTCTCTCCTGGTGCCGTGCCTGGCTGCCAGTGCCGCGGGGCCTTGCCGGGCTGAGGCGGCTTCGAGGTTTAGTGGCTATCCTTGGTGCAGCCCTCGTATAACCCTTCCCACTTCCAGTTGGGTTTTGGCCTTGGCAGCATCCTGGAACAATAAGTTACAGAGTTTAATTTCCACTGTGTGAAAGAGGGCTTCCTTTATTTATTTTCTGCTTGCTGCCTGCTAATTTAAGAGGCGCTCTTAGTTTTGTGCTGAGGCAGGAGAGGGCAGCTATTCCCCACACACTATCTCCACATCTTTTAGTATTTACACACCTCAGCCATCCTGCCTTGAGTCCTTTCCAGCCTCAGCAATCCCAGTCTATTTAGTATTTTCTGGCACCACTGCCTTCCCATACACCTAATCACAACACCCTCTGCATCTTATCTAGTTCTCCCCATGCTCAGCCATGTCCTGCTGAGAGGGAAAGAAAAATCTAGTTTTGCTTTCTGCAATATGCTTCTTCCCTTGCCCTCTTTTGGCAGGCAGTAATTCACGGGACATGCACCTGGGAGGTTTCCCAGAGATAGTGCAGGGCTGTTGGATGGACTGACTGGTCTTCCAGGGAAACTGAGTCCTGCTCTTTAAATAGCACGGTCTGCAAGGACCTCTCCAACCAAAACCACTGCGAGGCTTTATTCCTTCCTATCTCAGTGGCTTCTCAGTGGGAGACTTTCACTCCCCAAAGCTTCTTCCCACCAGAA
This sequence comes from Oxylabes madagascariensis, assembly GCA_013400675.1. Lineage (NCBI taxonomy): Eukaryota > Metazoa > Chordata > Aves > Passeriformes > Timaliidae > Oxylabes > Oxylabes madagascariensis. The sequence continues at coordinate 55,919 of VYZR01016862.1, forward strand.
GGCATCCCAGTCAAGGAGGACATGTGAAGAGTGCTGGGACCTGCTTGGTGTACATGGCAGACCCCTGGTCACCCAGCTTCAGCTCAGCACCTGAGTGGAGAACATTTTACTTTTTTTTACTCTTTTTATTAGAAACTCTTTCCTTTTTTTTATTAAAAGCAAAGAATTGGTGTGTAACCTTAAGCAAATTTGCTCTTGAGTTGAGTCTTGCCAGGCAGACTATTGCTCCAGAAAATCCTGTTGGGCACAGGGTTTCACAGCTCTCTCAGATTTGAGGAGAAATTTGAAGTTGTGACACCAAGCACTGCAGCTCCAAATGCCAGACCTGGAGCAATTTTAACTCGTTTGGTGATACCAGGTCTCCTTCCTCTGTTATTTGTACTGGATTTGCTCCATGGATTTCCACTGAGCCAAACATTCCTGGGGCTGGCAGAGGAGGCGAGGGATGGAGCGGGCTCTTTGTGCACGGTGGGCAGACAGCCAGCTGCTGAGGGGAGCTGAGGATTGAGGGGAGCTGAGGACCTGGTCAAGAGACAGCAGTGACATTTACCACAGCAGAAAAGCTGGCTGCAGGCAGTTCTGCTTCCTTCGCTGAAGGGACAGGATGACTGAGCAAGCAGCTTTTGCAGGGGAAACAGAGTAGGAGGAGAACAAATAGCTTGTTTCTCTTCGACTTTCCATTTTCCTCATCTAAGTGATGATCGTCCACTTTTTCCCAGACAGGGTGCTGCTTTGTCTGAGTTGTTACTGCCAAATGTCACACACACACACACAGAGAATAAAGTGCATATAAGCAGAGCCTTAGATGTGAAAGGCTGCTGAGGACCAGAAGATGACAGTGGAACGACTCTCCTGGGGTGACATGCAAGCTCCAGTGTTAAGTGGAGCCATCTTCTTCTGCCAAGATATCTGAATGAGCATCTGTTGTTGCTGACTAAATAATGTTATAGATTGAATTAATCCTTTTGGCATGGGAGCTCTCAGTCAGAAACAATAGCATCAGCTGGAGGAGTTAATTCCTGGAATATGTTGCATATCATCTTGACCAATGCACATTCAAAGCAAGCAGTGTGACAGGATGGTCTGTGGTACCTAATTCTTCCACCACTCCATTCTTTTTCCTGCCCCCTGTTTTAATTAGGTACCATTAATCAGTCACTGGTTATTGAGGACCCCATATCAACATGTCCAGCAAAATAATACAGCCAGAGCAAGTTCCATCCTTTCCATTTGAGCCCTGTGTGCCAGTCCATATGGACCCGCACTTGCAGCTGTTGATCAGGCAGCTGTGAGCTCATCCAACCCCCGTTCCTTTAAATAAGTGACATTTCTTTTGCTCCCTCTTCTGCTTCCACCACAACAATGAATGTCTGTGAGCAGATGACTGAGGTCTCATTCTGTTCTTTGCTGTACAAATAGGAATAGGCATGGATGAATCTTTCTGAGATTTTTTTAAGCCCAAAGTCAAGATAAAAGCCAAATGGTATTTTCTAAGGCTTTGGGATATCAAAACCTCTAGAAGTTGGAGGGTGTAGAAGAGAAAAGACAGAGATCTCTTAAGATATTTCCTCCAGTTATTTCTGTGGATGTTATCTAAACTGCTTTACAGATTAGATTCCACTGTTCATATATGCTTGCATATAAGCTGTGCATATAAACCTGTGGGGTTTATTTTAAATGTAGGTGGGTATATATTTTTATAATTTAACTTTTCTTCCATGATTCTTACCTGAACACAAGGTAATCAATCTTTCAATTTTGCATTGGGACATGCTGGTCAGACCATTGACTATGGTTCATTTTGCGTATTGCAAATATTTTAATCATAATAAGTCAAATGCTGGGTTCTCAGCCAGGCACAAAGTTCTCAATGCATAGAACTCAGTGAAGGACTTACAGCCTCAGTAGCAAGCAGGAGACAAATGCTGAGAGGGAGAAGATGGAAAGTTAATTGTGAAATTCTGTTTATTTAAAATTGCACAAAAAATTATGATGGATTATATACTTCTTCCAACTATTCATTAGTTGGCTTCTCCTGTTACATCTCTCTTACATGTGAAATATTGACTAATTCAAAAAGCAGTGTCAATGAAGGATCGTTGTAGAAAGTGGGATGTTCTGCCATGTAATCAGACTATTCCTGGCTACTATTTACTCAGTTTTTGCAGCAATCACTGTGGCACAAGGACTTCGGAGACAGAATTTTTTTTTTCTAGTTATTTACTTTCCGTTGTATGTATTTGCTGCACAATATGAATCCTAATTTAGGATATAACCTTGTGTCACTTGAAATTATTCCAGTCTTTTATAAATCCAACTGAAAAACTGACAGAAATTCTTAGAAGATCATAAACATTTAATACTTGATTGCTTCACTTCTGGTTTCCTCTATCTCCTCCTTCACTGCAATTGATAGCCGCTGCATTATGGAACAAGATATAGGATGGTGGCTTTGAAAATAATACTGTCTCTTCTGTTGCAATCACTTATAGTTATTTTTTTTCTGCAAATTGTCTTTGTGAAAACCATCTTTGACTTGCTACCTTTTTCTGGGCTTTCTAGCTACAATGCATACACCCAAAGGGACAAAGTGGTCCTGAGGAGGGAAAAATTAAAATTTCATTGAGTAACTGTGGTGTCTTAGGTAGTATTTTTCATTTTTGAACTCTCTCTAGTTAATACTTCTACAACGGTTTAATCCCAACCAACTCTGACATGCTGTAATTCTCTCTGTCTGATAATCCTGCCCTTTGAACCATCTCATCATCAGATTCATAGGATTTCAAAGAGCACAGTCTTCATTCACTGGAAAGTAAAACCTTCTGGAATTTCCCGATTCCAAAGCAAGTCTGAAAGAATGATAGGGATACCTTCCCCTGATGAAGATCACTTCTCAATGTGATTCTGATTATCTCTGGTGAAAATCTGTTGTCTTCTACTCAGGGAAACAGCCTTACTAGTTTGACACTGAAATGTTCTTTAAACTAACCATGATGGCAGCATAAGTAGTTTGAGTCTTTACTGTAATTTATCACTTAGGCTGGAACCCAGTTACAAATAGTCCAGTCCAAGGTCTGGCCACAGTCTGTAAAATAGCTCGAGGCTGTATGTAAAATCTGCCTGATGATCCAGTTTTACCTGAACAACACCCAAAGGAAGAAAAAACCCCTTTCAATTAATTGTTTGAATTTGTAAAGATATTTTTGGCAGCTAGGATTGCATATTTTACAGTCAAGGTAAATATGGTAACACTGAAATTTGCCTTTATAAATATCCACAGATGCTGGATTTGAAGTTTACCCATGTGAAAATTTATTCATCCAGTCAGTGTAGAAAAATTGTATTACTAGATTTCTGTGACCAATTAAAAGTAAACAGACTGACTAAGCACATCTGAAAAAAACCCAAAGCTTTTGAGGATGCAAGTTTTCTGTTAACACTGTGTCGAAAGCAAACAATTTAAAATGTGTTTTAAAGTTTGTTTTTTGTTCTTAATTATTCCCAAAGCATTAATCACAGCAATGTTTTCAATGTCCTTAAAGAGGGCTCTTTAACGTGGCTGTTCATTCTATGTTCATTTTCTGAACCTAAGAGGCTAAAGCAGAGATGAAGTATAACCTCATTGATCAATTACATTTATTATTTTATGCATTTGTAAAACTGTTTAAAAAGCATTTGCCTATAAATACTACCTAGATAGTGCTAGCTATCGTCAATACTAGCTAAACTGCAATGTGAAACAATCAGGAGCATTGGAATAAAAAGACATTGCCTCATGTGAATAATTTGATCTCTAAATACACTTGAGTGAAGACCACTGAAATGTATCTGAATGCTTTCACAATCAGTACTTATCTCATGCTCAAAAGCTATTTATGACATTCATTTCCAGAAGTGGCACAGATTTTCTAGGATGCTGGTGAAATGCATTTTTGGGTGACATGGGTAATTTTTCATCTCTCTGTAGACTATAGAAATCCCCCATAATGCCGTAGTAAAAACGTCTGCATCTCAATGTAAAGAAAATTATCACAATTTTTAGAACTTATGCATTTAGAGTTCTTGCCTCTTTCTTTTAAGGAATAACTTATTTTACATGCCACAAATAAAAAGTAATGCATCTTTGGACAAAAGTTATGTTTTTATGTCTGAATTCAGCTATGAATCATTATCTCTTTTTCTGTTTCTGAAAAGAGAAAACAAGGATCTGAAAATCCATCAGGGTTTCAGGCTGCTATGGTCCTGGTGGTATAGAGCTGTCTTCATTAATAAAAAAAAATTAGTCCCCTTCTACATACCCCACTTTTAAAACTATCCTTATTTTAAGCTTTTCAAGATGCTCAAGTTCCTATCAGTATCAGATGAAAATACTACAATATAAGTAAAGTTTTTTGGAATTAATTTGAAGCAGAACTAAGCAAAATGACACTCTGTTATTGAGAAAGCACATCTTTCTGAAAAACAACACCTTTTCTTTCATTTCCCTCAAAAAAGACAATGTGCAATACTTTCTTAACAATGACCATATTGGAGGTGGTTTACTATTTTTGTAACACTCAGAATTGAGTTGTCACTGGCTCCTGCATTGTAGGAACAGCTAGACAGCTTCTGAATATTGCGAACACATCTGTGCTAAAAATTACATCCATGGTATTCCCTATTGATGCTGATGGTTGGTGTTGGCAGAACTCCATGTTGAGCTACTTCAGGTACATCTTTCAGTCTGAGTATCCATTGTCTGCAGCCATTGCAGATCTATTTCTTAGACTTTTCTGCAAAGAATATTTCACTACCAGAAATAATGTCTGGGATGGAGATGAGGAAGAAGTCCTTTATGACAAAACTAGAGCCCTTGTTTCACCTAAATCAGTCACCTACTGCTGTAACAGTAGTATATTTTAGATCTATCTCACAGAGTGGGGCTGGGGTTAGAGTAAAATAAATAGTCTCAGATTCACCACTGTGAATGGCTTCTTTTAGTCTACTGTTCACATCTCTGACTGCCTTCATTATAAAATCATATCCAAGCAGGTCAGCCCTGGAAGGTAAATCATGTCAGCACAAAGCTGGTTTGTGAGCTCTGATTTATTGGCTTTATTAGGCCTTCAGGTCTTGTGAATCTCCACACATTGTAGTCTGCACTTTGAGACCAGTCTGCTCCAAAGGCTTGGATTTTTTCCCTAATTAGAGCACAAGTAAGTTGCTACTAAAAGATTTGTGACATGAGATGAGTAATAAACGACATGAGGTCTGTCTCCCAGGAACAATGCTACAATGAAGCTGCAATATCATTGTAGGAGTTGATTTGAGCTCAGGTAGAAAAATTTTCTATTGAGGTCAGATGCGATGCAACTCTTGGGTTGCTGGGGTATTCTTTGCTGCTGGGGTTTTTGTAAATTTATTGCATTTCTGTTTCCAGAGCCCCAGAAATTCACTTTAGTGAATTTACACAGCATAATTCCCTTTCACAGTGATTTTGCTGCTTCTCCAGGTGCCAGTATCACAGCTTGTTTTACTGAAGCACAGCCAGTCTAGAGAAGCATTATCTTTTTGCATGTTAGAATGTTTGTATAAGTTCCTTCATCTCGTGCTATGATGAGGTATAATCCAAAAGCTGGAGGGGTTTGTGTGGAGAGAAAAGCAAACCTGGATACTGAAGTCCTTTACCTGCTATTAGCATATACTCCTTCCCTGTCAGGTGACACAAATTAATCTGTGTCCCAGAGGTCTGTCAGACAGCGCAGTTGGAAGAGGGCCAATGTGTCAGCGAGCTGCAGTTTGGAGACACCCTGCTGCAGAGGGTAACTCACTTTGACCAGAGTGACCACAGGGGTCTCTGCTTCTACAATGGCACTTCGCTGCAGCAGGAAACCAATGGCTCACTCTCCCAGTGGAGCTCCACATGTGATTCTGCACTCCCAAAATCAAAGGTTGGTCTCTGACTCTCCTGGCTACGGGAGTCTCCCTTTGGCTCTGCTCTGGGCTCACATGCGCCCTTTGCCAGGTATTCCTCTCTGTATGCTGCACGATGGCATCCAACCCTTCCTGCAGGTTATTGAACTCACTCCATTGCCCAGAGGGATGATTGAGGCCAAGCCACAGCAGACAGTGAATGCGTTTTGAGAGCAGGAGTAACCAAAGGTCGTACAAGGAAGGAAAAAGTAAGTTCACTGGATTCCAGTAGATACAACAAACATCAATACGAACACAAAAGCACACTGGCTTTAACAGCACAGAACTGTGAATTGTGAAGCTGTGTTTATTCCTTTGAATTCAAGCAGGAAGGAAGGGATTTTTGTGGCTCTGGTACAGGGCCAGATGGTTTGCCTTTCCACAGTCCCAGCTTTTGGAAAGAGGAACTGATTTTTGCCAGCAGTGCCCCCTGCCCCTGCCTCTGCCTGCCCACAGTCTGGCTGGAGCTGCCCTCATCTCACCTCCTGTTGCTCCACTCCCTGCCCTGGCAGCCACTCAGGGTCTCTCCTCATTCAGCCCTCTTGGTCACACAGGGCCACTTCCAGGCCCACATCTCTGCGGCTGCTTGAACTACAATGTGTGCCCTAACAAGTTGTGAGCATTTGAAATTGGCTGTGGAATGCAGAGAAAGTGGTCTCTTCTGGGTTCCTCAAGTAAACGCAGTGTGCATTTTTCCAAAGAAATACTTAGAAGACTTTGGACCCCAGGTAGACAATTATTAAAGCTGCAAATTTTTTTTCCATTTTTAACTCCTGATTAGAAACTGAGAGTTTATTTTTGTATTTTTAGAAATATCTAGGCCTTGTGGTAGCCCTTTGCAGAATGGTAAAGTTTTATTTCTGATAGTTGCTGGAAAGTGACTTTCCCATTAATCCTCTCTGCTACTGTTCAAGGATTTAGAAACAGCTTTTAGATACAAGCACAGCTCTGTAAATCCCCTAAGACAGAGCCATGGGTAATGGGAATATAGAGGTCATGTGAGTAACGAAATGTGAACTCTGCATCCTGTCAGGTGGTGTTACAGAGAGAGGAGGAAGGAAAATAATGGTGTTTTCATTCCTTTGAAAAAACACTTCAGGAGTGGGGAGACTACAGTGTTCCCTGCACGAAGTAAGAGATTTCCCAGTATGGCCACATGACCATGTTAAACTGGCAACTGCACAGTGACAAAGCATGCTGAGAAATCCAAGCCTCGATTATTTGGGACTAAACAGATTTAAATCCCAATCGCAAAAAACCTGTTGTTTAAGGAGAAAAAAATAGCAGTGTTGAGAGAGACATCAGCAGGCGCTGCTGTTCAAATAATGATTTTGAGTCTGTGGAGCAGATCATTTGTTAGCAGAGATGCTGGTGTAGCACCCCCTGTTACTCATGCTACCATGTGGATGTACTGGGTGCACAAGGTACCAGGTGGGGAAAAGGGACAACCCTCCAAACTACCCTGAAGAAGCCTGGTGTAGACAAAGATGCCATCGGATCCCTGCAGCCAAATGATACCGCTTTGAGGTAGAGAACAGGAAGGCCAACTTTTTCTCTGAACAACACTCCTCACAAAGTTTTTTGTGTCCTGGTAAGATCAGGTGAGTAATGGTGTGTAATGTCACCAAAAGAATTAAAACTTCAGTGTGGTGACATCTTAGAGGGTGGTGGGGCTGTGCTGGGATGAGGGAGTGCAAGGTGACCTCGGGGGAGAGCAGACAACTGCATACACTGCTTCCTCGGGCAGGTTCTGAGAAAAGAGGGGAAATAAAGCAATAGAGACAGCTAAAGAGTGACATAACTTGCAGGAGCTCTTCCTCAGAAGTATGACTGGCCCAGCTCCCAGCAGCAAGAGTACAACCCACATTTCTCTGTCTCTGGGCACCAGTCCCTGCCCCATGCACGTGTCCCACCCCAGCCCCAGCAGCTGCACAGTTGACACAGCAAGGGCTGCTCTAAGGATCAGCCCATGAGTGGGTTTTGGTTTTTTGCTTTGGTCTGTGGAAAGACTCAGTTGCTCCTACCTGTTCTCAGCTGGAGTGCCTTGAAAACTGCAACAGGGGAAATCAGGAGGGATGGCCAAAAAGGAGGCACGGATGCCCCAGAGGTGGGAATCTTTCAAAGGACAAGTCCCACTGAAATACTCCATCAAGCCAATGGTGCAGCCAAGAACAGATTCAAACATATTTTGGTGTGTGCATGATAAAAATACCATCCTCATTCTGCTATTTGTGCTGTGCAGACTGAGCAAGAAGTTCAATGTGAAGGTCACTATGTAAGCACACTTTGTCTACAATGTAGTCAAGGACTGTAACTATTGTTTATTTGGAAAAAAAAACAAAAAAAACCCCAAAAAAACCAAACAAACAAAAAAAACCAAAACCAAAACCAAAACCAAAAACAAAAACCCAAACAAACAAAAAAACAACAACAAAAAACCCCAACAACAACAACAAAAAAAAACACAAAAAAAACCCTAACAAAAACAAAAACAAAAACCAACTAAATGGGTGGATTTAAATTTTTCCTACCACATCTCTGTGAGCACTTTGAGTCCTGGGTGTAATCCCAAAGATTTTTCAGAGTCCTTCATTAGAATTTTCTCTCCTCAGCAAGATGTAAAAGGGTTAATTCTTGCTTCCTGCAGTAAAGTCTGCAGCTTTGTCCAGCTCCACAATTAACACTTCAAAGTTTCTACTGGTCAGAACTAACTGATAACAACCTGAATATGCTGGTACTTGGGTAGTTTATTATTCAAATTAAATATTTCAAAGGAATTTGAACTGGAACGTGCCTTTGAAGCTATGGAAAGACCCCAGCTTAGGGTTACCATTTCAAAGAGATTTTTACAACACCCCTTAGATGCCAAAATACCAGTGGTGGATTGGGAATTGATTTTCAAACTGACAAGATTGAATAATGGGAGCTGACTTGGCTGAAACAACACATTAGTTGTTTTGTAAAAGGCACTGTAAGACAACCTTGGAAAGGTGTTTTAACTGTAAGGATGAGGCAAAATGCAACTGAATTTACAGGTTGTGCATTGACTCTGGTTATTTTGAAGCTGGTCGGAAAGAGATGCATTAGGTAAACTCCAAAAGATGAAAACCCAAGGAGAAATGTTTATTTTCAACCAGGTGCCCCCAAAACTCACAGTTAGGTGTAGTTGTCCTCTTGAACCCCTTCAGTCATGTCATGAACCTCAGCCATATCACTGCAAAGCAGGACTGTTAGTGCTCAGTGTCGGAAAAAAAAATGAAATATTAGTATTAAGATCTCAAGATTTTAAAAATATTACTGCATTCAATTTTAGTCTTTATTTACTTACAAAATTGAACCTTTAAGGTTTACATTTTAAAGCTTTCCTCATACAGCCTGGCATTTTATTCAACTGTATAATAGCAGCTGCAATCATAGACTAGGGTCCCTTTTTGATGGGTGCTGTATTAATCTAAAGCAAAATCAAGGCCTCATTTCCAAACACTCTCATAGCCACAAATCATAAAAACATTGCATGACCTGAGTGATTTTGAAAACTGAGACCCATTTTCATAATTTCTTAGATATTTCATCTCCTGCATCCCACTGAAAGCTACTTAGTCTTGCAAAGCTAACTGGAAACCAGTCTAAGCAGCCTTTCAAATCTGAGCCTTGCCATCTGAGGTCACCTGACATCAAAACTGATGCCTAAATTAAAAAAATAAAACAAAACCCCTGAAACCTGACCAAGGCAAATGTAGTAGATAAACTATAAAGGATATAACCAAGATGCTATCTCTGGAGAGACCCCAAAACTGCCACTACCTACCATGAATGTACAAATGAACATACAGTGAGTATTTAGGACAGACTGATCTTTACCCTACCAAGCTGAATTTGTCAATTCATTTGATCTTTTTATGTGAGATAGACTGCAATATTGGTGCTGCATGTTTGGTTAGTTTTTTGTCTTACTCCAGAAGCTGGGAGGGGCTGTACTGGTGCAGGTGAGATGCAATTCCCATGACTCAAGTGCTATTGAACAAAAGCCCCATGGCTTATACACACAAGGGATTTGGCTGTAGTGTTATAAAATGCAGACTTACACTCTTCATCAGCCCATGAAGATGCAGATTAAAGTACAAAATTGATGTTTTTTCTGTCTTGATGGTGTGACATGCTATAGTCAAAGATAAAAGGAGACTAATGTAAGGTGGAGGTTGCAGCAGGCACCCTCTTACAGATGCTGGTGAAATTATACTGACGTGTGGCTTCATCAGTCAGAATGGAAATCCATGTGTAGAGAAAAATGAAAGGTCAGCAGGTAACCACCACAGCATTAATTGAACCCTCTGGGCAGTGACTGACAAAGGAGCAACCAGCACAATGCTTTCTGAGCATGCTATTTCCAACAAAATAAATCATTTGATGGATGTAGTTAATTTTCTACCCACTATGCAAAGATGCCCATGATGAAGATCTCAATTCAAATGTATCACAGAAGAGGAGGACTGCCTTCTGAGGATGGTAAACTGGTGTAAAGTGAGCTGGTGATTTTCAGAGGCATGAATGGCTGCAAAAGTCCCTGTCAATCAGCCCTTCTTTGACTTAATGGAGATTTTTGTGGGATTTTGATTTTATTTTTTTATTTTTTTCTGTACTGTTTTGTGGTTTGGTTTTGGGGTGTTTTTTTGTTTGTTTTTTTGGGGTTTGTTTGTTTGTTTGTTTTTCTTTGACTTTAAAATTTTGTTTGTTTGGGGTTTTTTTCTTAATTGTAAATCGAACAGTAGAAAATAATAGAATATAACCCATTCTAAGACTGCAGTCTAACCCTTTTCTCCTGGATTACTACAAATGGAAAGTAAACACAAGTACAAAGGATCAACTGCATAAGCTTTTAGGTCCAGTTTCAATGTGGCTATAAACTAGGACAAATGTGGTCCTGGGGGAATGTGGAATGTGAGAGAACTCTGCTTGTGGTGGCACAACTCTGAACACAGTGACACACCCAATGACTGCTGTGGCATACTGGAAACGGCCCCAGTGATGGCCCCAGGACTTGGTACTTAGCCTGAAAATTGTCAGTGGTACTCAGCAGCCCTGTCCTTGGTTCAGAGTGACCACCAGTCCCAGCTGCTGCAGAGCCAGAGAGCCCAGAGGGGCTGTAGCTGTCTCTTCTGTTTGCTGCCATCATTGCAAGGCCAGCCAGGCTACCCAGAGGCTCTACAAAACATTGAGATCTGCCAGTGCTGCAGACGGGTAAATGCACTTCCAGGGATGATCTAAACTCCGGGGAGACAATAATATTTCACTGGAAATGCCAGGACTTATGTGGTACTGGCATGAAAGGAGCTGCTACAGACAGACAATGCAGTATTTGTTGACTTTGGTTCACTTTGAGCCTGCGCAGTAAGTAAAAAAAATCCAACCCCACATAAGTTTTAAATTGCCTAACATGAATAGATTATTAACGCATGTTTTTCATAGGTGAGTGAACTATACCAGCATAGTCAGACAACCCTATCCCCAGTATGGGGGTTGCATAGTATAAACCCAGTAAAATTAGAGCAGCACACCCCTTGTCTATGGCCAAAGCCCAAGAAGTCATTTCAACAGGAGCTGGAGCAAGCGGAGCTGGTTAGATTTCTGAATTGTTTTAAGCAAGGAAATTTCAATCAGTGGTTACTTCACATAAACTGCTCACTATGATAATTGTTCTAACATTTTCTGTTTGTTATCCATGATAGGGGAGTGTCAGGCTGTCTACTCCAGGGACTTATTTCTCCCAAAGAGTTCATCTACATTGGCTTCCCTGGAAGCTAAAGTCAATGTAACAGCAGGGAAAATCTGTTCTCAGATTGTGTAACCAGATTTTTTATAAAAAGCAATGACTGATGTAGAGCTATGAAAATAATTGATTTTTCACTATGACAGTTGAATGAAAAAATTGAGAGGAAAAAATAGCATAGTCCATCTCGGCTCAATTTGTTGGGCTTCCTTTTTTTTCCTGCCTTTTTGGTTTGTTTGGTCTGCCAGATGAGGAAAATATTTCATTCAACTTCAGGCTAAGCTATTCTTTTCCAAGTCAGGTTGTTTCTGATGCAAATTATTTTTTGGAACAGACAGGCCAGATTTAATCATCACCTACACAGCAGATGAGGAAATGCAAACATACCTCCTATAAAAGGATCTGCCAGGTAGGACATTGCTCTGGGACATGACGCTGCAGAACCCTCCCCTGCCCACAGAAACCCATCTCTGCAGCAGCAGCAGAAAGTTCCTTATCCATCCTAGGAAGGAGCAAGGAATGGACCCTCCAGAGAGGACACGCAGTGGGCAGTGGTGCAGCATCTGCCTCGACTCATCTTCAAACATAATTGGCAAAAGAGGCATGGAAGAGATTAACCTTGCTGCCTTGGCTGGTAGGAAACATCTTTTCAAGGGTGGCAGGCAGCTAATCTTTCACGGACCCGCTCTGGAATTAAACCTCGGCTTCCCAGGAACGTGTTTGGCCATTGATCTCAACACAAATTTGATGAGAAGAACTTTGTTTAGAAAGACAAAATGGCATTTTTCACAAAAAGCTGCATAATAGCTGATTCCTGTACATGAATATTTTAATGACAGCCCTTTGCTAGGACAGATGCTTTTCCACGGTCATTAATGGGAATGACCTTGCATATATTTTTGTAGATAAATCAATGAGAAAGGGTAGAGATAGCATCAGATGTGCTTATAAAAAATTCTTACAAGTTTTGAGTGTTTTGGGGTTTTTACTCCTGATAAAATTGAAAGCTATCTTGATTATCTCTGTTTAATTAGATTGAGAACTGAGGATGCCATGACATATGCAGTTGAGCCAGTTTGTGACCTGAATGGTAGCAAAGGGGAGGGAGAAGTCTCAGTTCCCCTCCTTCACACCCTTGTTTTCTTTACCCACACAACCCCGCCATCTCTGGGGCTGATTGGGATATGGGAGCTCACAGCCTCCCCATGCCTGCTGGGCAGAAGGACTGTGACTTCTCTGCACTGGTGCTGCTGTGTCAGGACTCCTGTTTGCTTTCCAGATTTGGTAGATTTTGCAGTGTTGCAATAGTGCTTATCTTCTTGGTGACTGATTCTTGCTCTTAAACTATTGTTCAAGTGGAGAGGTTCTTTCCAGGCGTGGAAAGGTTCTTTTTGTGGAGCTAGTTAAACCTCCCAAAGGGCAGTTTTCCTTATTGTTATGTCTGTGATTCATGCTGTGCTTAATGTGCAGGCATGCTCATTTTGACAAAACAGGAGATAATTCACTGCTAGATTGGTCTTCAAAATGAATGTGAGTAGTCTTGTGATACTGTATATTAGATATGATTATAGTCATGGCTGTACTTGTTCAGGAAAGGAATTTGTTCTGAAAGAGACAGATATATAGGAAAACACCTTTCTATTTTCCTGCCTTATGTTTTGTTTAATAATAAGGGATGAATAGAGTTTAATAAAGGGAATAGAAGCAGCTGTGTTGCAATTAGAGAGTGTAATTAATATTTGCCCAGAAGTTTGAAAATACAACTGTACTGGGTAAGGAGATGGCTCAAATGAACAAAACTAAATGGCTTGTGGTTTGTGCTTCAGAAATCTGGTTCCTCCTGTGCAGTTAATGTTAAGCTAGTGTAGTTCACTGGAAATATAATCCCTTGCAAATCACTTTCTGGATCTGAAAGTAGTCAATTATCTGTGACTGATTACTGTCTTAGGGCCAGAAAAGTCCAGACACCTGCTATTTCCATTCAAGCCACTGAGAATTGTTGGTGCCCTTCTTACTGTTAGATCATTCATGCTCTCAACATATTCAAATCTGGTATTGTGGTGCATTGTTAAAATGAGGACAAGCACTGACTTCCCAGTAACAACTGTCCCTAATGATGTCCTTATTCTAGTTTGGAGATAAGAGCAGTTCAAATACCCCTCTGTTTGACTGCCAGTTTTATACAATTTCCTGATTTAGCATAAGACCAAGGGCAGTGCAGTTTTATTTGCTATTGTGCATTCAAATTATCCTTCTAAAAGATTTACTGATTTAATTAGTATTTTTGAGAGCATGCAGAGAAAGGATGAGAAGACTAAAACGGTAACAGGCTAGCTGCATTGCAAAGATATTTTCAGATCAGATCTGAAATGAGATGGAGACATTTGAGAGGGCTGTTGCTGATGCAAGAAACCTCAGAGGAGAGCAGTCAATAGGGGTGAGACTCTGCTCTGGGATTGCTAACAAAGCTGTGCTCTCACTCTGCACAGAAATGCGTTTGCCTTCTGCTCCTGATAATCTCATGTGACTTCTGTTACTAAGCAGGGAGGGTGTCAACATGCTAACTGTCAGCTGGAAAAATTAGGTAACTCTCTTTGTAATCTGATTAATAAGGAAATACTTTGAGAGTAGATTAATCAGATGGTGAGGTAGAATTATTAAATAAAAGCATCACTACTAGTTTCAGGATGATTTAAATAATTGCCATAGCTATTAACAGTGCAGTAGCAGGAGTGTTTTAGAACAGGGAAAATCTGGTCCACAAATGGATTTTCTTCAAGTCTCTGTCAAGCTTGAAAGAGCTGGCAGGATGGAATGTGGATGCAGACATGAATTAATTTCATCTAAGGATGTGAGGATATGGCAAGAGTCAACACAAGGAAAGGGCAGGCTGGCTAATGTAAGGATACAGAAAATAATTGGAGGACTCTGATGTTCTAAGTGGCAAGGGTGTTCACTGCTGCAATAACTGAACAGATCTGTCTTAAGACAATGACATGCAATAGAAGAGCCTCTTATCTAACATTAATTTAAAAATAAAATGGCAGAGCTCTCTTTCTGTAGGTTTGATGCTCTTGTGAAACTGGGTGAACACCTGTGAGAAGTCTCCAAGGGAAGATTAACTGTGAGAGAAACCTGTACTGAAGGGAAGATCCCTGCTGTAAAACCAGACAAAGCCAATCCAGCATCTCTCATTTGTGCAGAACACCTACTACACTTTCAAGAGCTCCCCAAATCCAGCAGAATACATTTAAAGATTTTTTCTTATATGAATTTTATTGCTTTGCATTAAAAAAAAAAAAAGGTTTACCATAACTGTTTAAGAGTGTATCAGTAAGCACATTCATATGTAGGACCTTTCTTCTGAATGCTTCTCCCAGTTTGTAATTCTTCTTGAGCTATTTCTTTCCTTTCTAGGAAAAGTGAGCAAAATATTTTATTTTGCCAAAACTTTAGTAAGACCAGGGAAAATTGTTTCCATCTCTTAGACCATCCAGTAAACTACTCAGAAGAGACACTGCTCAGAACAGTTCAACTGGAAAATCTTAAGCATGTTTCTGTTTCATATCTTCATGTTTTTGTCAAGTTTTTCCATTTCCTTCAACCTCAGAGGGATGAGCACAGATATTCCCTTCTTCACTCTCACAAAATACTCTGGCTGCAGCAGAACAATGACCAAAAGGCTCCATCAACACAAGGCAAATACCATTAATTTCCTTGGAGGTTTGTTTTAATGCTCACCCCCAAGTGGCCAGGCCAGAGCTCTGAACCCTTTCCGTCCCTTCAGCCGCCAATGCAGAGCACCCCTTGTTCCCCTGACTCCCATGGCAGACGTGCTACCCCTGAGCAGGCACCTGCCTTCCCCCTGAGAGAAACTACAGTAGCTGCACTGCAGTTTCACACCAACTGGACCTAAGAAGATGGTTAGGAGGGTGGAAAATAGTACTCTAATTCTCTTTGTCCTTTGAACCAGGAATGGTTCTGGTGCTGCACTCAAGAATGGATTGCCCTGAGTGTAAGTAGCAACTTTAAAACCCGGCCCCCGGTACGCCCAGGTCATGTTGCCTGAGGCACTCACGTCTTTATGCAGACTAGGACAACCCAGGCAGACCCACACAGGCTGTCCACAAAGTGCTTCTAGAAAGAAGAGATGCAGCTGGGAGGTGGCACCTGCATGGCTTTCAGCTCGGGGACTCCTGTACCTTCCACCCTCTCTCCGTGGGGTGTGGCACAGGCACAGCACCTGGCTGAACAGAGAAAGGAGCACTGACTGCAGGATCCACACCTGCAGTGTGTGATGGGTATGGCCATCTACCAAACACTCTCTTGGGCTAGTAACTGAAGAGCCACAGAATGTTCATCAGTATTTCAGGAGTCAGATAATGGATGTCCTCTAGGCCCCAAATAGCAGTGGTAGCAGGGCAGTTGTGTTGCTGTTATAATTTATGTGCTGGTGTGTCAGTGGTGGAAGATGTAATGAGAATGCTATTCCTCTTCAAAAAGAATTATACATTGGATGCTGCTTTTTGAACTGGGAAGAGGGGATTAGAAAGTAAGTGTGGAGTCAGAATCAATGTCCCCAGTTTCATCACTGACATACCTGGCAACCTCACATCTCTCAAAAATGAATATAAATCTGTATTCATTTCTCTAAAATGAATATACATCTGTCCTCAGTTGTATATCATGTACTTCGTTCTTTTAGTTCAGGAGAGGAAAAACCCAATTCTTCATGGAGTATTGTCCATGGGTTACCCAGGTTAGTAAAGCTGCATTTGTTCTGTGGTGAGAACAAATGTACATATGTAGCAATATTGACTCGATTCTTTATTTCTAAAGAGTATGATCTCTCACTGCTTTCATTTTACCGTATTTCATCTAGAGTTTTTACAGTTTCATTAAATTCAGACATTTGGGAATTGCATATTATTAAAATCAGGACCTCTTAAAAATGTAAACACCAAAAACTACTTCACACTTGCAATTCCTCCATAAATATTACCACCAGATTCCTGCTGTCTCAAATTGATTGTCTCTTTCCACACCAATCAGGCCAGGAATTTCTGGTAACACAGGCATTTCAAACCTGGCATTTGACACTTTTTTCTGTAATCCCCATTAGATAAAAAGAGATACACAATGTCTTTGCCAGTAGCAGAGATAGAGAGCAGTTGCTCTGCTCTGATGATGGAATTTTGATGACCTAACGACCTATAGCCAAGCCAGTTTATAGTAGGTGGGGCTGAGGAACCGTTCAGTGTCTGTGCATGCAGTCAGGAATAGATGTAGATGTTCAGTCTGGCTTCCTTCCCCTTCAGGATGCAGGGTGTCTCTTCCAAATGCTGAGAGCTTCCACATTGCAATAGTGCTGTCGTGTGTCTGGGTGGGCTGAGGCCCCCACCAGAGCACTGTGGGGTGGCCACACTGTCTGCACCTCCTCCTCTCCCCAGCTCAGGAGCAGTGGGGTGTGAATACCCCCAACATGGGGGCAAAAAGCCTTATAAGATCCATGTCATGCTGTATAACCTTTAATTTGCTGGAGGCCACATTTCTTACACAGCAAATGGGAAGATTCTTGTTGGACATGGTTTTTATTATTTCAGAGCTAACATCTGTTTTTAAGTGCACATCCAGTGTCAGTGTCTAACTGTGCTAGAGGTCATAGTGTGTATAATTTCCACATTGTCTGAATATAGGGATACACTGAACTGATTTATGTATTGCCTCCCCGTGGCTGAGTTCCTGGATATCCAGATTTTTAAGGTTGCAAGGGCATTGGTGACTTCAGAATACTCTTGCAACCATTTCTGGTGAATCAACAAGTAGCAGGCAGGACATTTTAATAAAATAATTTTTGAAAAATATTTCCTCTCCCTGTCTATTTAAATGTAACCTGCTTGTCAGATACCCAGTCTACTCTATCCAGTGTCTTTACTTGTCAATGCACAAAACACTGGGTATGTAGCGTGAGAATAAGAACACAACCCCCACTGTGGTCATTGTTCTGCAATACTCTTGTCACTGACAGAGTTTGAGTGAAGCTGAGTTTATTAAAGCACAGAATTTTATTGTGTTCAGGCAAATACATTCCACCCCCCCGAAAAACAAAACAAAACAAAACAAAACAAACTCCATGAAAAGCTGAGCCATCACATAAGGAGTTTTTTTACTCCATTGGGAAATTCTGATGATGGCAAACTCTGCTATTACTGTTTTTTTCACATAGAGGTGAAGAAATACAGATGCTGAAACTTAATAAAGGTATTTTAAATAAGCTGAAATAAAGCTGTGTAAATGAAGTCAGGACTGCATCTTTCTTTCCCTTTAATTCCTGGAAGGAGGAAAACTGCCTAACATTATGTTATTTGCAAGGAACATTTAGTCCCAAGTGCTACTGATTACATCTTCTATTCTTGTACAGCTCCTCAAAACATTAAGGTTTCCATTAAAAGACAAAACCAAATCTAGTTGTCTTTAATTGGGATTTTTCAGAAAGAAAGAAGAAAACACTGTTGACTCCTTTGACTCTAAACCAGCAGATAAAAATATCTTGCATCAAACTCATTTACAGAGTAAAGTTGGAAAGATGTCCAGTGAAGTCAAAGGAGATTTTTTCAGAAAGAAGCACTTCAAAACCAGAAGAGTTAGAATATAGTTGCTGGTAGAATGGAAATAAAAAATCAAACAAGATCAAAAGTGTCAAAAGCCAACAGGCTAGGTGCTGAGAAAAAGCTGTTACGAAATATCAGCTATTTCCAATGCAGCTTATTGAAAGGTGGCTTACAAGTTTTGCAGGGTGTCTGAGGAGTGTGATCTCTTGAGCTGCTCTGGCCACTCTTCCATAAAAGGTTGTGTTGGTCTTGCTGGCCTCCCACTCCTCAAGCCCTAAGGAGGTTTACAGTAACCAGCAAGGACCAGCATGCAGAGGGGACAAAAGAAGGGTGTCTGAAGGTGGGACACAGTACTGACAAAGAAGCTGCTGTGGCAGCATGAATCAGGGCTTTCTCTGGCCCAAGTTACCCTCCCTTGCTATATACTACAGCTCTTCCAGTATAGAAGTTGCTATATTCCTGTGTGCAGTGCACATCGTGGAGCGTTGCTGATCTACCCTGATGGGGGTCTCTCAACGTTGCTGTGAATAAGCACAGTCAGAAATGCTACCCCCAAAAAAGGAGCAGTGGGTACTGGTGATGTTGGCCTAGGCAATGTCTTGCACGATGCAGAAACTGTCTCAGGATGCTCTGAGCTGAAGTTTCCCAGCTTCCTGGTCTGGAATTTCTGGAAATGTGTATTTCTCACAACACTGAAAGCTTCTCCACAAGTTGATTCCCTTGCATCCTCTGCTCAGCCTTTGCTATTAATTTTTTCTTCTTCTATGTTCCTCTGAGTGCATTAAGCTGAGGAAGAGAGGCTGCAATTGTTATGGTTAGTGAGCCCTAGCTCTTCCTCTAGTATCACTTCCACACGTTTTTCCTTGCAAACATTGTGCAGGGAATGTAATTTGTCTTCTTCCGTCTCTACTGCTCTTAAGAAAAAGGTCCTGCTCCGGGGATGTGGCAGTGCTATAGAGTCATTACCGCTGCGATGGCCTAAGGGTACATGCAGTGAAAGGTATGTCAGGAATGGTAATCTGTTTTCTTGAGCCACCCAGTGTAAATGGCAGAAATTAGAAGCCTTTGGGTGCAGAGGGCCTTTTCCTGAGGGTTTATTTACAAGGACAGCCATTAGTTACCCAGGGGACGCCTCTCTCTTTCTACCAGCTGTGCTGTGTTACCTGATACATCAGTAATCACCATGCTAGCTTTGCACTGTCTGGTCACCTTTTGTTCTTGGTTCCCAGGGACATACACCTACCACAAGTGTGAGTAGGTAAGGAGCTGATATTTCACCCTATTGATAGTGCAACCTTCTCTCTAGGGGGACACGAAAATAACAGTATGGAAGCACCACAGAATTAGTAGTATTCCGAACACACTGAACAGACACATTCACATCACAGAAGTATAAGCAAAATACAAAAAGGTGATACCACAGCATTAGGGCAGGTGACAGATATCTGAGGTCCGTGCATCTGAGGCCTGATTCCCTAGCAGAGGTTCATTTGGGATGTCTTAAGTGTCTGTAAAGCAGCTGAGCTAATTGTCTTGGGCTCCCCCTGCAACTAGGAAGAGCAGCACATCTCAAGGGTGTGATTAATCTCACCTATAATAGGTCAGTGTAATAGTAGGTCAGATGAATCCCCCCCTGGATATGTTTGTTCCTCTCTGCTATAAAAAGGAGTCAGAGTGACTAATGCAGGTACCAGTGCCTGCTTAGTTTGCAGTTAGAGGAATCCTGCCCTCCCTGCCCAGCTTGGCCTATAGCCAAAGCACACTTAAATTGCTGCCTAAACTTAAAAGTGTATTTGAGGTTGGTCTTGAATTTGTATTGTGAGTAAAGTGTTTTCACTAATGCTGGAAAGCAGAAGGACAGAAGGAGGCTTTGGTTGGTTTTTCTCCCCTGTTCAAAAGTAGAGTAAATGCTTAAGAAATAGAGAGACAAAAAAAAAAAAAATAACCCAGGGCTGATGGTATAGGCTTGGAAAAGTGAAACTGGGAGCACTTGCTACAACTGAGAGCTGGTAGAAAGACATTTGTAAATAGATGTGACTGCATCAGAGGACAGCTGACTTGTCCAGAGATTCTTCTTCCTCACAGAAGGGACCTAATGGAGACTACCCAGGCCTGTTGGTGTGAGCAGCTGGCACACATCTGACCTCCGTGCGCAAGTTCAGCCCGCAGAACTTCTTACAGCTCATCCCATCGATTCCCAAGCAGGCCAGGACTCTCCACTTTTAGTTGACCTGGAGGGTTTTGTTTCAGTGACTCTCTCAAGGTTACAGTCTGCTTTCTCCTCCACAGCAAAATAAAATTGTTGGTTTTGTCATGCAGTAGCGGCATCTGGTTATTCTGTTGTCAAAGCCAAGTGGAGCCAGGAAACTGTGGTATGACTGTAAGGTTAGAAAGGCAAATGGAAACACAGGCTGAGCTTAGGGGTCTGATTAACATGATGAACCTGGTGTAGGGGCAGGCACTGGTACCTTTCAGGAGGCTGGAACAGAAGAGCTAACTTGTTCTTGGTTTCATTACACAAACAAAACCAGTTTACCCCAGCTTACCCCATGTTGCAGATACCCACCAGCACCTGAGGGCTGCCCAGGGGAAGTGCTCCTCTGAGGAGCTATGAAGATCTGGTGACAGAAGCAGGGCTAGGGACCTCTGCTTTTGGGGTCCACAAAAGAGGATGCTCATCGTGATGAGAGGTTTGGACAGGCTTTACAGTGTAATAAATATATTAGAAATAATTTGTGTAGATTTAGAAATAGGAGCTTGGGACAAATGCAAACACCAAGGGCCCCCGAGGGTCCTCTGCGAAAAACAAAAGACTAATCGCTGTAGCCANACAACAGGGACAAAGGTGGCTCTGCCACCCTGGTGCTATGTAGGTTTCAGCAGTGGGGGTTTTTCCAGTGCCTCTGCAGCACTTGGTTTAGCTGTATGCTGCACAGCTGTAATTCTTCTTTTGGATGTGACTTTTGGAAAGAAACCCCCTTCATTCTTTCATTCCTTTGAATCTCCTTCTGACCTTTAAGCACTGCTACCCTCCCTTAGAGCATTAAAGGACACAACAATGTGTACCTTTGGGACATGAGATAAACTGGTAAAAGCCACCTGTCCTTGCTGGACATGCTTTTTCTGCACCAAACCACGGGCAATTTGACAGAGAGAAGGTTGAGGAGTTGAGGCAATTCTGCAGTTAATGCAATTTGAGAGATGAACAGCAGATAAAGTACTGCCACTCCCATCACAATGCCGTGTTTGGTGGAGATTGTGAGAGCTGTACTTTCAGTTTGCCTTGTTTTGAACAAACCTCCAGGCTGGATTTCAGCCTTATCTATTGATAAGGGCAGTTCAATTCATGGGCCCGTCCCAGCCGCGCAGAGGGGCGGGTGTGTTTTGCCACCTGGGAACAGATTGCTGTTCTTCAGGTTCAGTTTTTCACATGGCCAAATCTGTGTCCCAAATACGGCTTTTGTAGCAAAGAGAATATTGGGGGGAGGGGAGGGGAGAGGGAAAGCCCAAAGAAACATAGATCAAGTGAGCACTCTGGCTTGTCATATAAAGCCATTGCTAATTTTCTGTAATTTTCCCAAAGGGTTAAAAGAACTATATCCAAAAGCATCTGTGTGAGGACAGAAGCCAGGAGTAAGAGGCACAATGTGTATTAACTCCACATAAATCTATATTTGTGGAAGATAGCTGTTTGAATCTGAGTCAGCCTACCATAAAAGAGCTGAAATGTGGCTTCACATGAAGGATGTAAAGGAAATTTACTCTGCTGTATTCATGAGGAAAGCAGAAAAAAATCATCCTGCCATTTATTTGAGGTTTCAGGAATTGTTTGCTCAATAAAAACACCTATCCACTTGGTTTATACTTGGAGTAAATGGAAAGGGGGAGCCATGGTATTTAACCAGGAACTGGAGCAGGCAAAAAGGTAAAACCTGAAAAACAGCAGACAGATAACCTGCTCTCTCCAACATTCAGGTTTCTAGAATGAAAGGTTGCAAATAGATAGTTTTTAAAAAAGGACAAAGCATTGTCTGTTTACCTGTGGCATAATCCTCCAGCACTGGGAGAGAAAGGTGCAGAATAGTTGTTCCCTCCTGGCAGAGAGTAGGAAGATATTTGCACAAGAAAGCAGTGGAATAGGACTAAATTGCATTATAACTGCATAGAAATATTGTTACATGTTGAATCAAATTCTCGTGGGCCACTATTCCTGCTTTCAGCAGCAGAGATGCATCTTTCTTCTGGCATTTGTGACTATTACATGCCAGTATTCCTGCAGGTTTCTTAGTGTAGTATGAGAGGTACTGAAAAGAATAAATGCTTTACGAAAAACTATGACCCTGGGGACACATGGCATTATCACTAATTGCACTTCAGTAATTCTGCCTACTCAAAAGGAAAGAAGGTAATCTGGAACAAAGTACGTGGTTGCTGCAGCTTGGAGCTGCTTGGAGCTGCAGCTCGCAGTGGGTGACTCACAAAGAGCCGCGGTGCGGGCAGCAGCAGCAGACAATTGTCAGTAATCACTGCCTCGTGCAGCTTGATTAATGAAACACTGAACAGGAGCTCCCTGAAAGCTCTAGCTCTGTGAGTGGCAAGCCTTTAATTTTAAGATAGAGCCCCATATCATAAATATTAGGTTTGATAAACATGTTTTTAAGGTGTTTAATAATATCCACGAATGAGGTAAAACACAGAGACAGCAGAAAGTCTTAAGCGTAGCATTTTGAGAGACACAAAATGTACCTTCATAAAGACAGTCTTCTGAAAGGTACTTTCCATTTTGGGTTTGATGACACACATAAAAGGGATGTGACTACTATTTTTATTCTGGTGCAAGCAGATATTTTCAGATATTCTATCTATATCCTGCTGTTTGTAAATGTTCTTCCACTATCGACTTGTGACAGCACTGCACAGATTGTGAGTGAGAAGGGGTATATTCCCCTGGCATGAGTCAAATGTTTTATGATGGAGCACCAGGATGACTGACTGCAGACTAAAATTCCCAAACTGTGGCTGGCCTGACCACAGTCTGTGGCTGCCTGGTTAGCAGTCACTGGAAAGGAGCAGGTGTACATTTCATTCTCATGTCAATACAGCCCTTAGCAGTTGTGATGATATTTGACAACTGAGCTGAAAGTGTTATTTTAGGTGCAAGGGCCATGGTTCGCAAAGGCTGGACTCTGAAATAGGCCAAGAAATACTGAATTTTGAATCATTCCTAGTCTTCTGTTTGAAGTAGTATTTTAAATACAGAAATGTTTGTATCTTAATAATCAGATGTTTGTAAAGGCTTAGCATGTGAACCTGTACTTCTAAGGATAACAGGTTATGTAATGAATGAAAAACTGAAGAAGTAAATGATTCTCTGCAAGATATCTTTTATGTGAATGGCAAGCCTGTGATTTGAAGCTAAAGCTTTACCTTTGATCTTGATCTGAAAGTGTACTGAGTGCTCTATTGCAAGATGCTTCTTGCTGTGCAGCCCATCCCTTTGTGTTACCACCTCAGCTTAGCAGCTAACATAGGTCAGGTGCTGAAACTGCATTTACTGATGTCTTATTGTCAAAGCAGCCCCCTGCAAAGCCACAACAGCAACAAAACAAAATTATTAGCTTATGGGAACAGTGTGTTACTCAGCACCAGTTTTATTTGACTGATTTGAATTTCCAGACTTTGATTATGACCACCGTTAGTTTACAAACTGCTTTTGATCATGGTAAACTTTAGCCAGATCTGAGTTGTTGCTGTTCTGCTCTGTCCTGAACTCTGTGTCTGCACTCTGTGCCTATGAAACCTTACACTTCTTGGTACAGGTGTCCTGTATGAATGCCAACTAATGAATGTATTCGATCACCTTCCTCCCACTTAGTTGAGCCACACAACTCACAATCCCACTGGAACAAATCAAGTGAAAGATGCTGCCACTTTTTAATATACTCCTAGCAAAAATATTTTAGGCTCCCTTATGCATACTTTTTGTTCTGCAAGTCTTAATAAAAGAGACTGTTGTTTGAATGAAACTTTTATCAAGTTGGATGGATGTCACAGACAGAACAATGTTACTTCCCTTATAGATGCTATTGTTGTTTCTGTACCACTGCTGTTGATTTCAAACTAACTTTTTTAAAATAAGTCTCCCTCTTTTTTTTTTCTTTTAAGAGGGAAAGTTTATGCTTTCTGACCTTGCTTGATGGCTCTTCTTTTAAGAGGTCTTCTGACAGGATCCATCATTATTCATTGACTTCCTAATCTATTTTTCCCATATGCACATTCCTGCTGGTTTAACAATGTCTTCACTGAATAATGAATATTGCACTATATCCAAGGAAAAAAATCTATTTCTGACATAGTTCTAATAGAGAATCACAAATGGGAGAAGCTGTACAAATCTAGGATACATTTGCAGCGCAGGGTTAACTTAAGATCTGTGCTGAGAAACATGCAGCCTTTGAACCTTGTGGAAACAATACCCCAGACAGAAGTTTATATCATTTATGAAAAGGAAGGTGATTTCATGTGCTACAGAATCACGGAAGTGAGAAATGGAAAAAATGCTCTTGGTCATCTTGACATCAGCCTAGTAGTCTGAATTCATTTCTTCAGAATGGTTTTCACTCCCAGCTGAGAAGATGGGTGGTGGGTGGTGGGCTCTGCTGGTGCTTAGCCATGACTCTTCTCACAGTTTGATTAAAATGGGATAGAAAAGGCAAGAAAAGCAATATAAAGGTGTAACCTGTTGAAAGGTCTAAACTAGAAAGGCTAAAGGTCTAAAGGTAAAACATGGAAGGGCTAAAGGAATGTATGCTTTCACTTATTTTTGTGTCCAATCTGAAATCTCTTGGAGAACTTCACAGAGGTTTATGTGCATAGCTTCTAGACTTACTCCAAATCACACTCCCTCCATGAATCTGAAGTCTGCTTTCTCCAGGCTAGACCATTTGCCTCTCAAGAGATTGCAACCACTCAGATTTCAAGCATTTAAGAGGATACCCTTTAGATTCCAATTGCTTTTTCTTTTTTTCCTTAGCTTTGAAGACAGTTTGTTTGACATAGGGTCTAATTTGACCGTTGCAGTATCAATGACAGAAGAAAATGAAAAAGAAGTAAAATATTTTAGTGAAAACTAGCCTTGTACTGCATTTAAAAATTTCATGACTCAGAAAATGTCGAATGGATTGAGTTCTCCATGGCTCCTCAGTGACCCCCACAGATGCTTCCTGTCTTGATTTCAGTGTGTTTGTAGCTCTTTGTAATTTACTTACATCCCACGCAGACATCCCTTTACTAACATCCTGTGAACCTCTAGCTGTGTTTCCTTATGAGTGCTTGGCTTCCTACGAGCAGAAGGACTCGTTTGTGTAAGGCTGCTTTGTCACAGTTGAGAGCTGAGGGAGCTCAGCTCGCCAGAACAAAGACACAGACTGTGGTAAAGGAAGGGTCTCTGATCAGGACAAACATATCTCCTGTAAAAATGGAAACAGTTCTGTTGAGTTTTTAGTGTTGACTCGGACTTTGTGTTTCTATTAAGTAGAAATTGTGGCTCACAAGTGTGAAACTACAGCAAGATTCAGTTTACACTGACACCATTCCACAAATAGTTTATGCAGATTTATTCCAGCCTCTCTCCTGTGACAGCAAAATTTCTTCCTGATAACAGTATTAAATAATGATTCAATGCTCAAGCTTGTGATGAGCTATCAGTCCCTGGTCTTTGAAACAGCTCTATCTCCAGCCAAATAAAAGCTTTCTAACCCACAATGACGTGCTAACACACTTGGTGCGCTTCCTTGGAAATTGCTCCCCATAAATGTATGACATGAATCTTAACACAAATTTTATAGGAAGTTTGCAGCCAAATGCAACTGAGTCTGAATTCCCCTCTCTCCTCTTCTCCCTAAATGTTCTGTAACTTCTCTGCTGGAAACAATCCCTGACCATCAAACCATCATGTTCCACTACTGAGTTAGAAATAGTCTTGGCACGAGGGGTTACTTAAAGTTTACACAAACCAGTTTTTCCAGGTTCTGTGTGGGGTTTAAAAGAGTGGAAAGTTACCAGAAGCAGCACAAAACCAGGTGTTGAATAATCAGAAGCAAAGATTGCAGAAGCCACTGGGAAGCTTTAGTGAGGGGGACAGGATAGGCAAGCTGGCACTTAGTGCAGGGAGGGGAGGGGGCAGTTCAGACTGGGTGACTGAACTCAAAGAATGCAAAACACAACTTGTAAAGGCAAATTTGAACTCTCTGAAAGTGACTTTGCTCTATCTGAGTATAGTGAAGAATGGGAAGCAGTAAAATGTGCATGCCATATATTATATCTACCAAGAACTATTTGCTCTTCATGACACTACAGTAAGTTTTGGGTCTTGGTTTGTTGTGTGGGGCATGTGTATTCAATGATACATGTGTAGCATGTGCATTGCATGTGCGTGAGCATCATCTCATGAATGCCATGTGCCACTGAACAAAGGAGTGGTGTAAAGGAAGGCTTTACTTTCTGTGGTAAGGGAGGTGCTCAAAGCATGGGGCAGCAAGGCCAGCACCCAATTTTGTTGGTAGGGAGGCAGCCCACTAGGTAAGGAATCTGCACCACAACAGTATAGATAAGAATTCATGATGAAGTTACCCACTCCAGTTTGGGTAACGTACAATCTCCTGTGATTTCTTACTTTTGCCAAATAAGCCCTTTCAACATCATAATCTCTTTACCTTTGCACTATCATTGCATTCCAAGAACAGAGGTGGAGGCAGGGAATGCATGCAGTGCCTGGATTCTGGAATCTGGTGGATTCCAGAAGTTCTGAAGACAGGAGGTACAACAATGTGCTCTCCTAAGCAGCCAAGGAGGTAGTTTGACCAAAACCTGTCATACTGAAATAAATTTTCCCTTGCTTTTTGCTTTGGGCCAGACCCAGATAGCATGGGGCCAAGCTTTCCCTTGGGGCACTGTACCTTCTCCTTACCTTGCCCAGTAAGGCTGTACCAGTGCTGGGGTGGCAAGGGCTGCCTGCTGCTACAAGAGATATTCCACATATTCCATTGTCCCATGAGTTGTTGGGCAATGAGGTGAATCCCATTGTACAGCCAGTGCTCCCCTGATGGCATTAACTCTTTTTCTGCTGCCTGTGACCTAGCTTCAGCTTAGATGTCTGCACTACAGGTGACTGTGTGGCTGGTGTAGGATTCCCTTCCTTTGGGAGCTATTTTGTGATCTTTTCGCAGCGGAGGCTACAGAAGTGCAAGGCGCTATTAGATGTGGTGATATATTTCCATAGAAAAAATCATTGGTTAAGGAGGTGGAGGAGCTAGGAGACAGGACTCCATTCACCAGTCTGAGGACACCCCAACAGGTTTTGAGATTCCTTGTGTGGAAGAACTGGTTTAGAGTTTCCTTACACAGAAATTAGTATCATCTGCCCCCTTCTTCTGGATCATAAAGGGTCCAAGAGAAGGTTACTGTGCACATCTGCCAAAGAAAGGCAATGAAACTCTGGTTTTGGTCTGGCCACCCTTAGGACTACTGTAATATGAACTAAAAGACAGGCAGATATTCTGGGCAAATAAGACTCTGACCGCCTTTCTCCTTCAGAATGGCCTCTTACTCTTAGCAAGGTCATTTTTTCAGAATGCCATTGCGTGCTCTTTATTTTTGTATGTCATATCATGGATTTCTTACAGTATTCTTCTTTGCAAGAAGCATTGCATCCTACTCCATGGCAGTAAGCTATTACTTAATGTGAGAAAAGGATCAGAAACTAGTACATCAATGAATTTGCATTATTAACTGTAATTATTGCTGTATTTTGTTGCATCTTCTCCTTTCTAAGTGCTTCTCATCATGTATTTTAGCCACAGCGTTCAGTTCAGGATACCAAAACAAATATATGAAGATTTTGAATCTCCCTCTTCTGATGAGGCCTTTCAGGCATGGCAAGGTAGGAGATCAATAGAAGCTTGGGATTTTTCTCCTGCCAAACCCCATGCTGCCTGTGGAACTCACACCAGCCAACCTGTTGAGAAAAGACCCTTCAGCGCCTGGCCAGAGGCTGTTTCTGCAGCACCTCTCTGCAGCCATGCAGCTCCCATCTGGGCAGGTGACATACCCCAGCTGGAGATGTGCTGTGCTGGCATGGTCTGTGCTCAGAGGAGCCAAAACTGCAGGTGATGAGAGCACTGCAGGGGCTGTGTGCTTGTGGGGCCACCTTCCCTGCCACAAGAGGGGCACCAGCCATGGTGGGACCACCCTCTGCCCTCCTGCCGATGTCACTGCCTCCAGGTGCTGCAGGGTGAGGAATGGTGTCTGGCAGGGCACAGGCAGCCTTGCAGGAAGGGAAGGAAAGGCTATGGGGGAAGGGGAACAAAAGGAAATTCATTGACGGAAAGCAGAGGGGGATATGATCTTGTTTTTATTTTTAACGATGGGCAGCTGTGAATTTTTACGCAGAATTATTTTAGGTCTCAGGCCAGGCTGTTTCATGCTTCATCGGTGCCTGAGTTTCCCCTCCAGCTATCTGAATCCAAGTGATATTATTTGCAATTACTTCAAGAAAGCAGAATCTCAGGGGGAGTGTCCTTGGTGAATGGCTGTAATTTCTGTGCTGTGGCTGCCCAAAAGCTATTTAGGCTCTGCTATCTCTGGCTGCCTGCCAGCAGAAAGGATTCCTTCTAGAATTAATTGCATTTCCCACCTTATGGATACCCCAGGGAGCATGAATCAGGCTTGCAATGGGTGTATTGCCTCGCAAGAAATAACACTGTCTTCTGATGTGCACCATAGAAGGGCAGTGCAAGCAAGAAGGTTGACATGCTACTGACTTTCAGATCTTTGCCTATAGCCAAAAAATTAGTAATGAATGGCGGAAAAGAGAAAATAACCCCAGCGTTAAGCTCATTCTTTTTTCTGGTATGGAGGAAGTGTGGGCTGCCTCTCCAGAGTGTTATTCACAGCAATGTGCAGAAGCTGCTGCCTCTGTGCTTTGCTACATGAAAAGAGGATCCACAAGAAAACTGCAAGCTCAGGCTCTTTGGCTTTGTTTTATTTAAACGTTATTTGCATAGAGGTACCACGACTGCATCTCTATTGTACAGTGAGTAGGGGCACAGATTTGAACTCGCCCCTCATCTACTGGCATAGTCACATTCTGGTGCCGCTGATGAGCAAGGTTTGAGATGTGCTGGCTGAGCCCAGGCTGTCTTTAGCACAAGCCCCTTGCTGTCAGCACAGAGCAGGACAACCATGCCATTCCCTCTCTGGTCCACTCCCATGTACCACATGTGCTTCTCTCACACCACCGTTGTAGGTGGGACATCCAAGGCAGGGTGGAAAGCCACACAGAAAAAGGGCAGGCGGCAAATTTTAGGCTGTTGTAGCACATTTATCCATGCACCTTGGGGGACGCACTACATAGTGCTTGTGGCCTCCTGTAGTGACCAGCATGGCCGGGGGGCAAGAAGCCCAGAGAGACTCAGCCTCTGCCAGAACACCAAAAGGTGTTTGGCAGATCTTTGGCAGATCTTTGAGAACTGTTTATGAAAGAGCCTATAAAGCTCAATGTCATGATGGCTACCCCATCCTTTATGCTCGTGAGGCAAGGAGTCGTGCCAGCCACCTGCTAATGTTGGGCTGCAACCACACAGCTGTGCCAGGTCCACACGGACCAGATACTCCCATTTCCCCTTTGGAGGAAGAGAAGGGAAGGAGGAATCACCTGAGAAAACTCCCTCCATCTCTTCCTCCCTCCTTCACAGTATAATGAGCTTACAGGATGAGTTGCAATCTGGTCCTATAGATTTCTACTTGATACGCTTGGTATTTTTACGAGAGGGCATGTTGAGACATTATGATTGGTAAGATTTGTTAGATACATTCAACAGACCTGAAGTGGTGGTTAGAGAACAGGAACCAGGCAGGCAAAGGCAAAGGAAATATAATGAGAAAAGGAAAGCAGAAAAAGACCCCCCCCCAAAAAAAATTAATAACAGCAACAAAAACATCCCACCAAAACCAAAATAAAAATCCCTTTTTTTTCTCTATATCTTTTAATACCAAAATGCCAGTACTGAGATCTTTCGAAAAATGTCACAAAAATGTTCATGTTAAAAAATACACCAGTTTGTGTATTAAAGCACTGAGGTAATTTCACCTACTGTCTTTTGATCTCTTCCTCTACCAAGGGAGCAAAGAAAATTAAAAAATAAACTAATTGTTCATATAACCTAAATGGAAACAGAAAATGCTGCTACTGCACATCTCTACATAGCCAGCTGCTGTGCACTGGTTCTGCTTTATTCCCTTTTGTTCTATTGCACCAAGACTGATGTAGTATAATATTAATGATTATATTTGTATATGACAAGTTAGGCAAGTGACATTGGTGATACTTGAGAAGGGGTACATTCTTCTTTTTCACCTGTCAAGCAAAAGGTAATTCACTCAACATCCCAAAGGAGCTGTGGCAGCTACTTGTGGTATGGAGACAGTGCTGAAGACACACATTGTGGTCAGCATCTGATGCAGTTGCGAGTCAGGGGCCAGATCCCCAGGATGATTCACCTGTCTGATGGATGTCTTACACGCCTGCATCACTGCTTGGCTGCAGATAGCAAGGAAGCAAGTTGTTCTTGCTGTTTCTCAGGGTCTGTGTTTCGGCTCATGAAACAACAAAGGTAGCTATGCTGCTGCCTCCACACATGGATATACCCATCCTTGCCAAAGGCTTGCACTGGGGCACAAGTGGGAGTCATAAGCTGCTTTGCCTCTGGGACCCAGCACAGAAACTTATGGTAGAATAAAAGGAATTCAATGCCACCTTAAACCCAGCAGCAGGGGGGAAGCCCACACATGCAGTGTGAACACTCTTCCCATACCTTCCCCAGGCAGAAGTAGGAATGAGAATGTATAGGCTTCATGTCCCAAAGGGCCCATGGGAACTCCCAAGCTGTAGAGGGGGAGTAGGCAGGCATGCTATTTCCATCTCCTCTAGCTAAACTGTTCTGCTTGGCATATATAATTAAATTCTATTGCAACACACAAGGAAAATTGTGAGATTAGTTTGGGAAGGTGCTCACTTGGGAGACAGAATAGTTAGACTGAAATCCTTGTTTGGGCATTTAATTATTTATACCAAGCAGAACATTTTTGCCAGAAAACACTAAGAGATATCCATCTAATTGAGTAATATGCTTATGAATAAGTTTAGCAGTGGTCAGGCAGAACACTGACATGACTACTAGAATGACTACTATCAGCTTAAACTGATTCTGGTCTATGTTTACCATGCTTAGATTGACAAAAACCAGACAATGCTTGCTTTGTGCACAGCTCCTGTAGCAATAATGCAATCAGCATTGTTATAACAGGGCATTAATATTTCTCTAGTAAGAAATTATTTGACATTCCAGTCAAAGACCCTGAATCAGCAAAAATTATATAGATGCATAGAAATGATTGAGTGCAGTTGCAGAAAGGTGAAATCTTAAATTATTGTTGTCTCATGTGGGATGCAGTAAAAGAGGCAGTTTTACAACATGAGATAGGTTTCATACCAGAAGAGGAATCACAGATTTGATATGTTAGAGATGCCTTAAATGTGAACTGCATAAACAAAATGGCCCCTTTTTTGTGAAGGAAAATGCTTCTTTAGAATTCAGAGTTTGCTTCTTCCTTCAGCTACTGTCAACAAAATGACCTTGATGTTTAAATATACGCGGAAAATTTGATTTAGCTGGTGAGCACTGCAAGTGGAAATAAGTGCTCTTGGTGGTTTGTATGAAAATGGTGAGCTGATATGACAGCTGATTTGGTTGAATATGATGTAGCTGTATTAACCTACAGTAGTCATGTGGTGAAGTCCAGTCTGTGGTCGATGGAAAAGCATTAAGTTGCAGAACCTAGGATCCCACACATGGGCAGATGGCTTGAGCTGCTCATACACCAAGAGGTATGCTTCAGTAACTTTTTGAGAAAATGGTATGGCTCAAACATTTTGCAATAGGTTTAAAGTATAAGATGCACACTTATTTATTGCTGTGCACAGTCCTGTTGAGGGTACTGGGCAGCCATGGGACATGGCTGGTCAGGGAGCATCCCGAGACAGGAGGGAACAGCTGTGTCCTTCATATCTGCCTGCTCTGATTCCCTATGGTTGTGTAGCCCCACTGCACCCTACAGCTGATCTCATACACCAGCTGTCTTAAGCCAGTACATTGCTGTTGCCAGCATGACCATGCAGATTCCAAGTAGCCANCATATCTATCACATATGATTTCTCTTATCTGTGTTTTTCAGACTGTTTCTTGGCAGGAATATATCACAGCATTAGTGTTCCCAATTTTTGATTAAGTCACTGGCCACTCGTGTGCAAACCTGCAGTAACACCATGCTCATATTTTATGCTCACATTAGACAAACAAACTGTTCAGGACAGATGACAAAATGGCAAAGCCAGGAACAAGGATCACTGTGCCAGTTTGGACCCTATTCGCCACATGAAAATGTCAGAAGGTTGTAAAGAGATCCTCACTGCTTTTAATAGTAGAATGCAAAAACATAAAAGTCTTCTGAGCCCTATTCTTGTGAACAGGGCTGAAAGTGAGCAAAAATGCTTCCAAGTATCAAAACTCTTAGGTCCCTTTCGAATTCTGGTCTACATCTCCTAAAGGTGAAGTGCAGGGTCAGCTGCAGTGTGTTTAGGTTTCCTTACAACTGCCACTGCACTTTAAAGCCTTCTTGCACTTACAAACTGGGTCTGAAAAAAGGTGGAACCAGAGGGCAAAGCAGAAGAAATTCTTCCTTCTAAGAGATTCCGTGCTTTACTTTAATTGCCACTTCTTTTCCCTCTTCAAAATGCAGGTTATATAAAGTTCTCCCAGCTTCATGGCAGTCTGAAAAAGGGATTTAGCTTTTTAGAGTGAAAATGGGGCTGATGTGATGCTCAAAAATGAGAGGACAATTGCAGTGTAAAATTGGCTTGCTTGTGCGCGTCAGATGGGATGGTGATGTGAAAGGAAGATTGTACGGGTTGATTTGATTAAAAGGCTGTGAAAGCAGCGTCTGAATGAGTATATCTGGAATGAAAGGGTGTCTGGGGGGACAATTTTCCTGCAGGGTGGGACCTTTGGTGTTTGGCATTGCAGATGCTAGCTACAGAAATGCTATGATTTAAGAGCACACACTTGGCTCTTAGTCTGGGACAAACCATATTTTCAAGAGAGCACGTGCATATGTATTAATAATTTAAAAGATTTTAATTTCGTTTTCTGAAGGCAAGGAAAATTTTGTTTTTCTTTTCAGAAGCAGAGTGATATCTTAGGAATACTTATGAGACCTTTTGGTGTCATGTATCATCTGCCTACAATAGGCCTTCTTTTCTCTATCATATTATCATTAAATAAAAGATTCTCTATATAAGACAGTCCAGAACAGGGAAAATTTATGAAGCTTACAGAATCATGGTGTTTCATATTCAGAGGTCATATTGGGTTCCAATACAAAAATGGGACTCTCAGATGTGGTCACAGTATAAACTCTGACACTGTCAACAGCGCTGTGGATTGGCAACATGCCACCAGCAGGTGCCTAT